>JAPYZE010005093.1:0-15844 GCA_030522805.1 Leptomastidea abnormis | reverse complement strand
TCACAATCCACATACCCGTGGAGTATTTCGAGTAGGAAAAAATTATCGTTCTCGATAATTATTTGCCCAGAACACCGATTAAACATAGTAATATATAAAAGAATTTAATTCTAATTTTAATATTTTTCTTAATTTTTATTATTTTTATATAAAAAATGCTCTGTTAAAAATATTAAAAATAATTATTGACAAAAGATTATTTTAATAATATCATAAAGATAAATAATATACTCTACCGTCACTAGCAGGGTGACATATCTTTACGTTTGGGGCATAGGTCGTGCAATAATGAAATTTTGCAAAGTAACTAAATATTTAAGATCACTTGTTAATTTTATAATATTTTTATTTAATATTGTTACGTGTTGCTCAGTTTCAAATACTTACACAGTATTGAGTTTTGAAAACATATTAAATAAATTTTTATCTACATGATCCATATCAATTTCTTCCACATTACTGTAAAATAAGTTAATTTAACATTTGTATATTTATTAATATTATAAAAAAATAATAATAATATTGTGTAACTATGCTAATTGCAGGCATGCTAATAAAGAAACCATTTTAATATTTTAATAAGTCGGGTGAAGCATGCCCACGATTAGTAATGTTACTTTACTTATTTGAAGAATACATTACAGAGATACAAGGCTGTCTTTTAATGGCTCAAATATATCAGTAGGCAAATTTTCAATATTATTAAATCCAATGTACCTAAAAAACAATTTTTTTGAATTAATGCAATAGAAATGCTGCTCATAAAATAATTGTACTTGAGATAAACTTTATATTTTTTTCATTCGCTTAGTATTGAAATAATTTAAATTTTATTTTATACTTAAATTAAATATAAACTTGCATGTGGATCTGAGTAAAATTTACTAATTATAAAACTATTTTAATTACTTTATTTGGAAGTAAGTACTACTATTTAAAGTTTTCTATCAAGATTTTGATTATGAATAATGTAGCATAATAGTGCAGCATAAGTTTTGTTTTGAAATATTTTATATTAGTTTTCAATTTTTACTTTTTTACTATACAGAGAAATTGCTATTACTTGTATAGCATTTATACTTTTATAAAAATATTTTGTATCGATTTAAAATCAAATTTTTTCTTAATTATACAATATTAAAACTAAATTTTACTTCAAGAAGTGTTATTGTTTTTTTCCCAACTTAATAATTATATGTATCCAATTTGATTGTACAAGTTTTATTATAATTTTTTTTTATTCTCGTCTCTTATTAAAACGTGATCGGTTAATGACTCAGCTAGCAGGCACTAGTGTTTGAACCTACGACCTGTCGATTTTGAAATTGGTGCATAGTATTGACAAAATCATACAGATTACTCTATATCAATTTATTTCAATTTTTTATCGTAGAAAAATATTTTAACAAAAAATATTACTCTTTATTTTTAATTAATTTGGTCAATTAAATTTTAATTGCAATTCTCTAATTAAACTGTTTAAGTAAAATATTCAATTTCCTTGTTCTAAATTAAATATTAATGACTTAGAGTTAATTTGATTTTAAATTATTTAATAAATATACAAAAAAGTGAAGAAGATCATAAAATGAAAATTAGCATTAATTTGTATTTACTAAAGATTGTTTTAATTATTTACATATAGCTTTAAAAGAAAGACAAATAGAGTGGCGTATTCGTAAATGCCACGTTCGGTAAATAATAGAAATGTAGATTATCGGCTGCTCTTTTAAATCTCTCGTTAAGCTACAGTATCCAGTCAATTTTTTTAACACGATTTACTTAATCTCTATATGACAAGAACAAGCACGTAGTTAGTTTAAGCAAAATACGTAGCGAAAAATTTTCATATTTATTACATATTTATTATGTGTAATAAAAAAGACCATTACTCATTGCTCTTTGTTTACTTAAAATTTAGTTTTAAAAACACAAAATATTTTAAAATTGCAATACTATTGAAAAAGCGATAAACTAGAAATTAAGGCGGCTTAATCAGCAAAGCACAAAATAAATAATCGCTTACAATTTATATGTTATTGTACAAATATAAAATATTAAAATTTGATTATGAAGAAAATTTTATATACTTACAGCACTGACAGATTTCCAATCGGCTTGAAAAAATTAGGAGGTATATTTACTATTTTATTGTGCATCAAATTTCTAAAATTAATTTGAAAGATAAGTTTAATAATCCAAGAAAAATGAGAAAATTACTATTTTTACTTACAAATCCTTTAATTTATTTAAATTTTGAAATGCTTTTGGAGAAATATATTCTATTAAATTTGATTCTAAGGTTCTACAAAATGAAATATTTTGGTCATACAATGCATACATATAACAAGATTATAATATTATCATACTTACAAAGATGTCAGAGCAGGCAGCTGAGAAAACAGATACTCAGTAATTGATTCTAAATGATTTTCATCTAAGATTCTGCAAGTGTTAACAAATACAAATTGTAATATATAACTTTATACATGCAATGATATATTTCAATAAAATGTTTAGCTTACAATTCATCTAATGCTGGTAAATATGGAAGTGAGAGATTTGAAGTAGTCAAAAGATTTTGATCCAAATCTCTAAAAAAGTACATTATTCTTTGTATGAATTACGATTACTATTCAATATTAGATATAAGTGTAATGTTAAAGAAAAGTCATTTAGAAATTGTAAAATTGTATTTTTTCCTTACATTAAATTCAGTTTTGTGCTGTTTTCAAGATCTTTTAAATCAAATGTGTGAATCTTATTATTATTAACTCGTAGGGTGTCTAAAGATACTAAACCTGTTAAGTGACCTTTTGTAATTTCTTGTATTTTATTATTTGACAAGCTTCTGTAAAAAAAAAAAATTAAATAAAAAATAAATTTTAATTTTACTTAAAAGCATTTTAAGTTCAGATGAATTATCTTACAAATAATTTAAAAGTGATAACTGAGAAAATACGTTCCTTTGCAAATTTAGTATTGAATTATTTGTTAGGTACCTATAATTAATAAACGTAAATGTTACATTTTTATTAATGTTGAAGGAAAAATTTTTTATTTAAATTTACTTATAAACGATACAAATATTTTTATAATCAACAGAATAACTGAAAATTATTAAATTGATCATCATTAAAAATTAACTATCCACGTAACAAAATAATGATAAATTTTTTTTTTAATAAAAACGTAAACATTAAAAAAAAGTTAAATTTTTATTAAGTTTTTTCGAAGTGTTTAGTATGTCGAATGTTTGCTGTTCACGTTTATTCGAAATAAAAACTCATTTTGTAAACATTAAAAATTAATATCAGTAACTGAGTTTAACAAAAAATATATTGTGTATTAAAAAAAATTCATAAAAAAAGTTTATCATGTAAAAATTTACGTCTTTTAGTAATCTAATAAAAATGGAGCAATTTTGCTGAAAAATACTTACAATCCTTCTAAATTAGTGTAACGTTCAAAATAACTTTTTTTAAGTTCTGGGATTGAACTGTTTTCGAAAGTCCTGTTAAAATAAATGTGTATAAAAAGAAATGTATATCTTTAAATTGTTAATCTATATTATTAGTTACTATAAACATGCAAGCATCATACAATTTAATTAAAAATTCCGAGAATGTCGCGGGAATGTCATTTTCTTGAAAATTTCTACAAATCACGGAACATGATTTATATTCACATCTTTTGTAATAACTTGGATCACCTAAAAATCATAATATTATAATTATGAACTATATACATAAAAATATATACATAATTTTGATAAATTAATTTATATTAATACCGACCCTCTGTTATGTTTGGACAAATCAATGGAGTAACGTTTTTCCGAATACCAGAATGTAGAAAAAATCTACGATAATATTCCCAACTGCCATTTAAATCAACTGCAATAAAATAAAATAAAATAATAACTTTTATAAAAATAAAATTTCTGAAATGGTATTTTTTAAATTTCGGTATGCTAATATTAAATTTTGAGAAAAAAAACATTGTTTTGAGTACTTATGTAAAATGCTGCTTTTATAGATATGGTGCCTCAGATGATGGGTATAATATTTATACCGCATTGTGTATTGTTGCGTAAAATATTTTAAACATTGTTTTTTTCTTACAATTTTTTCTTTTATATTAAATATTAAAAAGACATATACTTTTTCGTTCTAGTATCGGACAATACTGTTATAGTACTATTATAACAAATTTTAAACACCTGACTATATAATTGAAAACTTTAGTATTTTAAAACAACAATCAATAAATTAAGTGAATATAAGACAAGAAAAAATTTATTAACAATTTCAGTATTAAATAAATAATAAGTCTGACAATGAGATAAAATTTGATATAATCTTTTTATCAAATAAGTTATTCAATATATTAAATCTAAAATTGCTGTTTGATTAAATTTTATAATCAAATTTTGATATTATTGCTATTTTATGAATTATTTTACTTAAACATTTTAACAACAAATCGAACATAAGGAGGTCGAAAAATATTAAATTTTTCAAAGTAATTACTGTATTTAAAATTTTTTTACGTACAAAAACTAAAAAATGTCGGTAAACGTGTTATACTTACAACAATCAAAAGATTCATCATCGCCTTCCGGACAATCTCTTTGTCCATCACACCAACTACGTTGTGGTTTACATTCAGTACTATTTTTACAAAGAAAAGTACCTATTGGACATTGATCTACAACGTGAAACAAAAATTCGAAGTTTGACAAAAAAATTTTTTTTGAACGTTTTAAGAAAATATGACAAATTATTAATTATTGTTTGATTAAATTTTTATGAAAATGAATGCACTTAAAAATATTTTAATAGTAACAAATTTCTTAATTTTTAATTACGTAAAAGTTGAGTTTTTTGCTATTGTAAGTTTAAACATTTTTAGTAAAGCATTTTTGTACGATAATCTATGAATTTATTTTTAAATCACGACTAAGAATTTTTAAGTTTAATGATTAAGATTGATATTAAATAAAGTAACGTTATATCTTTTACAAATTATAACACTTGTCAATTTAGATATGACATTCGTCTTTACTTTTGCGCAGTTGAAAACGTAACTTCGTAAAGTTAAGTGATCTTTATTGCCATTGATGTCTCACTTCATCAACGTATAATAATCGGTTTTCTTTTGAAACATTTCCAATTTTTGTTTATTTATACAAATCATCCAAAATTTAGTTTTTTTAACTTTAAATTTAAATCAATAGTAATTTATTTAAAGATAAAATTTTATTTTTCGATATTTTATTAATATTCATAATACTTATTTTAATTTTGTAAGGAATATTATTTTTCATTATTTAACAAAACAAATTCATTTTGTATAGAAAACCTACTTTATCGATACATCTATTTTAAAGCAATTTTTAATAAAACTAACTACTCTTTACTTTTTCAATGTACTTCACTTTTCACCGTAATTGACAGATAGTAATTTTCAAGAAACTGTAACTAACGTAATTTATTAAATCTATAACAAATAAAGTTGAAAAACGTTACAATCTAATCATTTTAAATACAAGGATAAACAATATATTGAATGAAATTTTATGATCTTAATTATAAAAAATTCAATATAATAACATAACGTCAGTCACCAAAATTTAAACAATGAAGTCATAATCAAAGTTTTTACGATTACCGCTATTTTTTATGCTTGTTTGTTTAGATTTCATCTAACAAATAGATACATAAGTGCAATTATTTTATATTTTCAATATAAAATTCATTAATTAAAATTTAAAAATTATCATTTTATATACTTTTAAATAAATAAATTAAAAAAAAACTGTTTACTGATCAATTTAAAATTTTGACAGAGCTTGAGGATCTTTAATTTGATGAGAAAAAACTCTTACCTTGATTAAAGTAGTACATAAGAAACGCCAGTAAGACGAAAGTAGCTATTAATATTGTTCCTACTTTTGCAATATGTTTGTACCTCATCTTCAGTAAACTTTTAAAACTTTAGATGAACGCAAATTAAATATTTTATAATAATTATTTTGTTAGATTTATTATTATTTATTATCAACGTAATTTATATTAAATAATACTGTTACGATAAATATTTAATATAATTGTTATTAAATTTAATAATTATTTTTTCTACATAAAATTGTCTTCTATATAATATCTACATATGTGCAAAATATTAACGTATATACAAATACTTTAAGTTCATACTTTGAGTTCTTTGCTTTAAAGTTAATTTAACTTATCAGAAGATTAAATATTTCTGAGATGTAAGCAAATAAATTATTTATACTAATAAATTTATACTTAAAGATTTACACTAAAAATATCATTGATCGCGAAGATAGGGTACTGCAGGCATGTACAGTACTCAGCTAAGTGAACTTGCGAATGATGCGTTATAGCGCTTGCACGTACATTAATAAGCAAAGGACGTTGCTTGCGACTGCGAGTAAAGTATTACGCAGGCGCGCAACGCAATTTTTTTAGGACTATACTTAATCGAACCTGTAAAATAGATTATTTGAAAAATTTTTACTTCATATTTTTATCATAGGGGAGAATTGTTCAGTATATGGGCCCCCCATAACTATTTTGTCAATAACTTTTGATAGGATGGACCGATTTTCAATTATAAAAAAATATTTTGTGCGTTGACCACTTTTCTAGCAGCAGAATTTATGATCTTATTTGTGTGAGACAATTTTAATAAGCGTTTTTCTAAAAGTAAGGTTTTTGGGTTTTTCAACAAATGGCGCCCAGTATGGACCACCTAGAATTTTAATGAACAATAAGCTTATAACAATTGCTAAACTCAATTACAAGTTGAAATATGATGTATTTACTAAAAATGTTAATGTTCTAAACGTTTTTATAAGCTATATAAACTAATAACTGCACATACTATCTATTTACTTAAAATTGCCATTTTAGCACAATTGTCGACCGCCGAACGTTTTGTGTCGACAAATCGACTATAATTCATGATTTTAAGATGTTATAAATGATTAAAAGTTGTTACAAACTAAATTGAATTTGACACTTTAAAAAATACATTAAAAAGCTAGGTCCCTTAAGAGGTGAAAGGGGGGGGGGGTCTTTACTGGACGCCACTAACTTTTTAGCACATTAAATCTAGCTCCGCGTAGAAAGCAAAGCAAAACATCAGTGTGACGGAGATTTATTCTTGAAGAGTTGAACTTTAAGAAAAAAAATTGTTCAGAACATAAAGTTGTTTGGGGGTTATAGGGTAAGGTGTCAAAATTAACTTTCTGCAAAAAAATAATAGCATAAATGCTGCTTTCGAGCGTAACTTTTGAAACATCAAGCGTCAATTATTGGTCTCGGATTATGTTGATTAATTTGCCAAAAAGCAACTAACCCACTTAGTAGAATAGTGCGATATACTTTGGGAAGCGAGAAACACTTGGTGGTCCATAATGGTGAGTGGTCCATACTGGACGACTTTTCCTTAATTGTGAAAAATACGGTAATTTATAAGTTTAATTGTATTGCACTTACAATGTTAGATATAAGTACATGAAATACAAATTCTTGATTCTATAAAATATCTAAAAATCTAGTGTTAATTAAAGGATTACGCCACTTTAAAATTAAAAAAAAATCACATTTTTTTTCTTATAGGAGAGAAGTGTTCATTATCAACTGGCATATTATAGGGCTTCTCATCGTTTTTCTCTTTTCAAGCTGCATTAATTTATAACTCTATAAAATTTAAAAAAATCTAGTTTTAAAAGATTACACCACTTTGAAATTTAAAAAAAAATCGAATTTTTTTTTTTTATAGGGGAGGATTGTTTTGTATGAAATGAGGAGACTTATATTAAGATAACTTGTCGTTACTCGCTTTCTAAGTTAAATGAATATTTATCTTATATTTATCTTATATATATTATTATAAAAAATGTTTAAAAATTTAGTGTTAATTGAGTGATTACACCATTAAGAAATTTTTTAAATTTAATGTTTGTTAAGGGATTACACCACTTTGAAATTTAAAAAAAATCTCAAATTTTTTTCCTTACAGGGAAAAATTGATCAGTAAGAGCTATAACAAATGTAATAGTCCACTTGCCGTTTCTCGCTTTTCAAGCTGCATGAACTTTTGAGTCTGTAAAATGTTGGAAATCCAGTGTTAATTAAAGGATTACGCCACTGAAATTTAAAAAAAAAATTACTGTTTATTAAGGGGTTACACCACTTTGAAATTAAAAAAAAAAACTGAAATTTTTAGTTATTTTATAGGGGAGAATTATTCAGTATAAGCTATCGTATATAATAAAAAAACTTTTTCTCGCTTACCTAACATAAATCACAACTCTATAAAATTAAAAAAAAAAATTAGTGCTTGTTAAGGATCTACGCCACTTTGAAATTTTGAAAAAAAAATTTTTAAAAAGGGAGAATTGATTAGTCTGAGATGAAAAGTTTAATATATTTTAAGGGAACTTCTCACGCACTTTTTAAACTAAAAAAATTAATTTTTAACTACATAAAATGTTTTGAAATCTAGTGTTAATTGAGAGATTACACCACTTTGAAATTTTTTAAAAATCAGTGTTTGTTAAGGAATTACGCCACTTTGAATTTTTTTAAATTAGTGTTTGTTAAAGGATTACGCCACTTTGTAATTTAAAAAAATTATTGTTTCTTAAGGGGTTACACCACTTTGAAATTATAAAAAAAATTTTTTTTTAATAGGAAAGAATTGTCCAGTAAGAGCTGGCATATATTATGGGCAACTTGTTTTTCGCTTGCCTAGCTACTTAAATCTTCAACTCTATAAAATTAAAAAAAATTCATGTTTATCAAGGGATAACACCACTTTAAATTTTAAAAAAAATTACTGTTCGTTGAGGAATTACGGCACTTTGAAATTTTGGATAACAAACAACAATTTTTAAAATAGAGAATTGATTAGTCTGAGATGAGGAGATTTATATGTTTTGAGGAAACTTATCATCACTCACTTTTTAAGTCAAATGAATTTTTAACTACATAAAATGTTTAAAAACCTAGTGTTAGTTAAGTGATTACACCACTTTGAAATTTTTTAAAAATTTGTGTTTATTAAGGGATTACACCACATTGAAATTTAAAAAGAAATATTGTTTATTAAGGGATTACATCACTTTAAAATTTAAAAAAAAATTAAATTTTTAATAGGGTAATATTGTTCATTATGAGCTTGCATACACATTATGAACAACTTGTCGTTTCTTGCTTTCCAAGCTACATCAATTTTTAAAAGTCTAGTGTTAATTAAGAAATTACGCCACTTTGAAATTAAAAAAAAATCAAAATTTTTCTCTGATAGAGGAGAATTGAAGAGAATGAGATGTTAGGGCGACTTGTCGTTTCTCAATTTTTAATAGTACATTACGGACCGAGGGCTGTAAATGCAGCATAATTGCCCGGGTGTGTATTAATGCCCGAACCGAAGGCGAGGACATTACTATTTTTTTGCATATCCTTGCCGAAAGTCGGCATATTTGTGCTGATATCTACGTCGTAAGCGGCTCGTATTTGTGAGGTTAAGTGTACACCGCGCATACCCAACACGCGAAAAGACGTACACCTAGCCGGTCAAAAATGAGTCACTTACGGTGCTAGGTATCAGGTCAAATATGCCAACTTTCGGCAAGGATATGCAAAAAAATAAATCAATTCTATACTATATAAAATTTTTAAAAATCTAATGTTAATTAAGTGATTACACCACTTTGAAATTTTGAAGAAAAAAAAACGAATTTTTTTTTCTTATAGGGGAGAAATGTTTAGTATGAGCTAGCATATATTATGGTACCTTTGTCTTTTTCCACTTTCCAAGATACATGAAGCTACCGCATAAGACGAATTAGTTGTAGTTCATCGATTTATTTAATATAATCCGAGACTAATAATTTTAGCTTGACAGTTTAAAAATTCTGCTCCATAAAAACAATTATCTTCTTATTTTTTAGACAAAAGATGATTTTAACAACTTACCCTATTTTATAAACCAACTTTATTTTCTATAAAAATCGTTTTCCGCCCTCCGGCCGAAAAGCGCCAACTTTCCGGCTGCTGCTTTTCGGCGACGTCGAGCGGAAAAATCGTATATACGCACCATGGCAGGGAGTAAAGAAGCCTCAGATCACCAGGTTCCCGCCCCTCGGCTTCGCCTCAGGCGGTAATATCCTGGTGATCTGGGACTTTCTTTACTTTCCCTGCCTAGGTGCGTAATATACTATTTTATAAAGTTTAACTTTTCAAGAGTAAATTTTTACTAATTCATGTTGAACAACCTCAAATCATTTATAACAAGTTCATTTTTTACTTTTTCTTCTTTTTATACCCGCAGTTTGGTAGGTTAGTGAAACTCCATTTCGTCCGATCGTCAATGTTAAGCAGAGCTGGGCGTGGTTGCTACCCGGATGGGTGATTACAGCATGCCTATATGACTTGCAGCTTTGACGATCGATTAGATATTTTTCACTTGTACCAAACTACTCAGCCAGGCTGCATAGAATGTATGTTCTATTAAGGAGGCTCCGTAAGGCTCCGTAACCATCTATAGTTTCTGCTTTGTATGAATAAGGGGCCCTGACAAGTGCCTGGTAGATATAGACCGGCCACTGAAGAAACCCTTACACCATAACCTTGTATTCGTACTTTATAGGTAATTTCATATAAATATTTTAAATAAATGGTGGACAACATACATTTTTCTTAGGCCCATTAGAAAGAAGATTTACTAAACTATATTCAGTTAGTTTTTTATAAAGAAAAACGGGGTTTTCAAAAAGAAAACGAATAAATTTCAATGTAAAAATCATAGCTCCCAAATAAGCCTATGTTAAAAAGTCTAACTTCGAATCAATTTTTTTCTGTTTTTCATCGGCAATCGGGTTTGAAATTTTGCACACAGGTACATTATAACGTCATCATTCACTTGTGAAAGTTTCAGTTTAAAAAACGGTAATTGAAAAAGCTACGGAGCCTCGTTAAAGCCTACGAAATGTGACATGTGACATAAATATCCTAATATGTGCATGCCGGGTGGTTAGGTGCATGTGACTAACGTACGCCTTGTATGTACTAGGTTCGCTCGGAAGTTCGTATCACTTGTCGAAAGCCAGAAAATGTTTGTAAACTTGAGGTATGAGACACTGGCTTGGCAAATAGGCTGCTGAATAAATCCAGATACACCCGAGGCACATTGATTCTTTGACATAGGGAGATTCCCTACAGATCTAAATAGCAACGTTGTACATTATAAAAATAGATGGCGCAACGTCCGCATAGAGAAATTACAAGGTGTATAGGTATATACTTTATTCCTAAATGGTTCCTAAAAAGTGTATGAATACTATTCTTTTTTGCTTATGTTGACACTAGTTCAGCTGTACGGCCATTAACTTAGAATGTACCATAAGAGCGTTGAGATGAAGGCCACAATAATTAAGGCATAATTTTTGTCAATCTTGAATAGGTTTACTCCTATCGGCGTCAGTGTTCTATTTCCAGCTCAGATAAATTTTTTACAAATACCGAGAACCGAATCTACAACCCCTCGGACAGGAGTGTCTGAATGATGGGATGACTAGTGCCTCCCCGAACAAAAATGAAACCGTGGCGCACTAGTGGCCTAGCGGTGGTTGCCACTTTTCCATCCGTGGTCCAACGATGGCAAAAACACAGCGCAGATGGCGCGCGTGTGACGGGGCGCAGCGGTAGCCCAGCCATGGCTTGCCATGACAACAAATATTACAATGATATTAAATTGAAAATTATTAAATATAGGAGAAATAAAACCTCAAAAACAATTGATTAACAAATAAAAACTTTAAAAAGGTTTCTTGAAAGAAAAATAAAATGTTATAAGTATTCATACACAATAAATTTTTTATTACAATACGTTTATAAAAATCAATTTGTGGGTAAATTTTCTTTATTTTTTCATTTTGCTTTTTATATCTGTTTGCTCTATCTCCATCCCAGTCTTTTGCGTTCCCAAATACTGTACTGAGCGCTGATAATATATTATTCTCAGTTATCCATTGTTCGTTCGGGCGATGTGAATTAAAGACTTGCATAAGTGCAACTAAAAAGTAATGTTACTTTTATTTATACTATAAAATAAAAAAATTAATTTAAAATTAATAATATCATTACCATTTATGATTGTGAATAAGCGTGTCTCTTTAAACAATTGTTTTCCAGTTACTAATTTTTGCACAGTGTAACTTTTGATTAAACTTTTATGCATAATTTTCCTAATAATGTCAGTCAAAATATCTGCTAAATCCATTGTTGCATTGATAGAACTTGTAAGAAATTTTTTCTAAATTTAAAAATATGATTTATTATCATATTGGATATAAAATTAATAAAAAATTTTGAATATTGTGTACTTACAAAATTAGTTTCAATTTGATTACTATTTTCTTCTAATGCAGACAAAAAAGCGTCGTCAAAATCTGTTGTATTACTTATAGGATATGTAAAGTTGTTATGCATTTCAATAAAATGATTGAAAGTTACAAAATTTTTTAATTCTTCGTTACTTTTATTTTTAATACTCAAAGTATGAATGTCTTCAACTTTTAAGTGGAGACTCTTTAATTCAGCAATTATTTTGTTACATGGAATTGACTTAACAATTTCTGTTATTTTATCTAAGTTATTCTTTAACATTGCTGAAATAAGAACACATTTTTAAATTATATGAAAAAGACAATAGTTAAAATATATAATTAGAAGCTTGTTACCTTCTATTTCAGGTTTTGTACAGTAATAATCAGAGCTTGTTTGAGTACCTTGAGACACTTTACATGGCTCAGACAATTCAATTTTCCCTGGTTTACCGACTGAATTAAAATATTTTTTTATTTATTAATAAATACATATACGTAATAATTACTTCTTGCAAAACTTACATTCAGTAACAGGCTCTGTTAATGAAGGAACGGCCATCAATGAGTGAATATGCTTTTATCAGTGGCTGGATTATTTGTTGTATTTATTACTTCTCCACCTGAGTTCCTTTTTTTCGCAACATTTGGTTTTGTTGTAGAAGCATTTTTACCATGCTCAAGATAAGCTTCTAAGTTTATAACAGCTTCCTCGTAAGAAGCTAAATTAATTAATAATTTAAGTTTGCATTGTAGTCTTGTTGTAAGAAATAAAATAAAAATAAGTTACATGTTTCCATGATAAACTCATAGTGATACACAGGCCAACTTTCTGGTGGAATAGCATAATTTTGTACAAAATCCTTTATACTCTCAACAATTGATTCAATTCCTCAATGAAGTCTTTTAAATATAAATCAGCTGATGATGGCTTTCCATTGCCAAAATACAAGGCAATTACAAATGGTTTGTAAAATTTGCTATTAGGAAGATAAACTTTCCCTAAAATAGGCCAGAACTCTTTTAAAGATGAATTGAAAATTGACAATCCATCTATATAAAATTGCAGATCAAGAACACTATTACAATGTAAATCAGAACAAAGAGTCTTTTGCAGCTGGTTAGCAATCCCAATGTAAACAAATTTTGATGTGTCCTTGTTATTATCAGGATTGAATGGTCGAATTTGCTTATTCAATGTGTAGTTTGTTTTTAAAAGAGTCTTTGACGTTAGTGGCAGGTTTGGATGAAACTTTTTTAATCTTTTCAGAAATGCATCAATTATTGAGTGGTTCACTTGTGTATCCAAAGCTGTCTTACTTCTTCAGTTATGGAATTTGGAATTTTTACACTTGTGTCATCATTTTGACTACTGATACTAGAAATGTAATCAGTTGACACTTGTCCTATTTCATCAAAGTTATTAAAATTGCAATCATCAAAACAAAAAGAGCCTGATGTGCTTTCATTTTCAAAGTCCATAACGTCATTACAATTGTCAAATTTTATATCTAACACATTTTCATCTTCACTTTCTCTTTTCAAACATTTATTTGTATAAACTATTTTTGTATCCAACAAAATTTTGCTTTCATTTTTTGTTTCTAAATGTTCACTTTTAACATTACATTTCGCGCCCGATACACTATTTTTCTTATTTTCTAATGCTACACGTTGATTTAATCGATATTTTTTTGTTCTTAAACGATGTGATAACAATCGACTTTTAACTCGATCCATTATATAACTTTATAAACTAATGATAATTTATACGACTCCGAAATTTTACGAAATATGTGAGTATAAAAACCGTTAGGTTTGGTTAGAAAACGCTTGGCTGAGGTGGCCCAGCGGTGCAGTCAGGCCTCCGGACCCAACGCTTATGGCACGTCGTATTAAATCGTGGATTAAATAAATTAGAAATTTATTATTGAATATCTGAAGTGAACAAAATCATACTTAATCAATATACTCTACTTTTTAGGGCCATTTTTAATTTTCCAAATTTTTTCATAAAAACTTTTTTTACATATTGAAGCTTCTCTAATTCTCTTATTTTTTTGGTGTGCATGCGGATTTTGTGCGATAGAGCAGCTTTAAGTACTACTCATTACGAGTATTTTGCGCCCTCGACGACCTCTGTAGCTTTTTTCCTTTCTGAGATATGACCATTTTAAAAAATATATATCACTTGAGGCGAAATTGCAATTTTTGCCGGGGTGAAATTGAAATAGTTTGTATGTGAGTTGTGAAATAACGAAAAGTTAAAAATGATAGACAAAAATATATTCAAAATAAAGTACTTGAAATAAGCTTTAATTTGCGCTCTCGCTGGTTCAAAAAGCTTGTCTAGATCCAAAGTTACAAAAAATTGAAATTTAACTAAAAAAAAAGCGTTTAAAATTAATAATAATTTCTCAAATAAATGGCTTTTATAATAAATAACATGTACAATCGTATTGAAAATAGCTTGTTACTTTAATTCTCTGTAACTTTGAATCTAGACAAGCTTTTTGAAACAAGTCAGAGCTTAAATGATAAGTGAGCCTTTAATTTGAGTGGTTATATATGATACAAAAACTTTTAATAAATTGATATAGAAATTGATGAGAATATTGATGTAAAGTAATCCATAACTCGTGAACAAAAGCATTTAAAATGATCAGCCAGGGCTGAAAATTTTCGTTATATACTGTAGTTTAAAAGTACTATTAAGATTTATGCTTGGAATTCAATATTAGAATTGTATTAAGCAATTCTAATTTCGCCCCGGACATATTGCAATCTCACCCCGTTTTTCGGGGCAAGATTAAAATAGCACTTTTTTACTTATTCTAAGTTTAAAACTATGATATTGCATTTAGCTAATCGGGACAAAGTGGATTTTGTAGCTGATGGGCATACCTTTAAGACCCTTTTTGTCCGGAATGAAAATGTTGAATATAAAAAAAGTTACAGACGACAGAAAAAAAAAATTGCAATCTTGCCCCGGTCTCCCTTATCTATATACACCCGAGGAACATTGATTCTTTCCCATAGGGAGATTCCTTAGAAGTCTAAATGACAATTGTGTCGCGTCGTCGGCGGCTCTTACAGCTGACTTTTTAACCCCGAAATGAGAGGTAAAATTTATTTTTTCTCATTTGTAATGAATTCGCCATACCCGATTTACCCTTGCAGTGGTTTTTGTTTTTCAAAAAACTATTATTTTCGTTTTACAAGTACAAAAAGTTTTTGTCCATTTTCTCGAACTTGATCAAAATTAGTCAGGGAGCAGGGGTCAATCCTGTAGCCGATGGGTGTCCATGAGAATACTAAAGCTTTTTTAATGTATTTTTACCCCCTGAACACGAATTGCGAGGGTATATTTCCGAAAAATGGTCAGGTAATTTGTTATTAACAATTTAATTGTTTATAACG
>JAPYZE010005092.1:0-24761 GCA_030522805.1 Leptomastidea abnormis | reverse complement strand
TATATATATATATATATATATATTGTAACGAAAAAGATATGATGCAATACAATGCAGTGTATATACTTAATTGATAAATGGAAAACGATATATAGGTACGCATTCATAATTTTAGTGCAATACAATCTTGTTCTGTTCTATTACTACGAAAGAAGAATCGATCGTCGCATCGCAGTCAATAGTCTAAATCTGGAACGAGCAAAAATCGTCCTTTTATATTATATGCACTTAACATACACTCAATTAACGTTAATTTGATATTTTAGATATGACAATAACTAGGAAATTCAATTTCATTTAATTTACTAAAATAACGAAACTGAAATATTCATTTTTACAAAGTACAAGTTATTATTGTTTTAAAAGTAAACATTGGTTTATTTTTTTCTATACCTAATTATAAATAAAAATAATGTTTTTAAGTTTATCTAACAGTTATGTTAAATGTTTTAAAAATTTTAAAATTTTCAATAGTTTTATTGAGTAATTTAATTTAAACAAACACAAATATTATTATTAATATTTTACTTTACAAAAAGTTGTTGCTTTATCTTCATCAAATTTTGACTTACGATACTGGCTTGATATTTACATTGCACTTGACTTTAAGAAACTTATTGTAAATATGTATTTTGTTTTTAACTGATCTGAAACTAAATATTTATAAAGAAATTTTCTACCTAAAATTTAAAAAATGTTCTATTTTTGTGAAAAATTGATATTTAGAAATTATTGCATATTTATTGTAATTTAATTAATAAAATTTTGAAAACCGGTATATAAATTAGTTGTGAAATTGTTCATTCGTTGGAGAAAAAAAATTTATGTCATTTTGCGATAAGATTGAGAAGACTGCTTGCATGTGCTTAAAACGTCGACGTATATAACGATGATAAATTAATGATTAGAAACAAAGTATTTTATTGTATATCAAACAGATAAATTTTTCTCCGTACATTGTAAGGAGTTGAGCGGTTATCAATCAGTATGTGAATTAATTCGAGCGAATTAGTAAGCTATTGAAAATTGCGTGTATCCTCTATAAATATATAGGTATACGCAAGTCTATTTTGTGATTCAAAATAAATTAACGGTAAAAATACAAATCAATTGCAAAACACAGTTATATTCGCTATATGAAATAAGAAAATTATGAAAGATTACTCCGACAATTTTATGTTGCATTGTCAGAAGTTTATAATTTGCTGGTATAATATCAGCTCGTAATTTACTCGACTTAACTATTCTTAAACATTTTACAAAATTATCATGCCGTATCATAAAAATTTACGACGTCAATTATTTACTTGAAATTATTAGTAAAAAATAATAAGTGCAATCGAACGGCACGATTATCTGGCCGAATAATGCACAAACATATTTGAAAAGAAAGAAAAAAATAAAGAAAAAACATGGTATTCAAAGTAAAGCGAACAAAAAGAAAAAAATATTTAAAAAAATAAATCAATATCAAAAATTCAATATCAATTTCAAACAAAACTAATAAGTGTGTAAAGCTCTACCGTGTAATAACATTCAAAGAAAGTAAAGAGTTGTCAAAGGAGAAAAATGTAATAAAAATTAGGTACTGCAAAGCGACGGTGTATAAGTTGTGCTGAGTATATCGTAATGTCTCTTGATAGTCTCGTTCAAGTTCTTCTCACGTGTCAGTCATGCATTTAGTTTTCGTGCGAATTTTCACGCATTTACAAGCAGAAATGAAAAGGAGCTCGCAGGAAAGAAAAAGAAAAAAAAAATAAAGTCACGGCAAGTTGCACAACGAGTCACGAGGTCGGGATCAAACGAATGAATCGGGAGCGCAAGAGCAGTAACAGCAGCACCGAGAACGCGCAAGCGAATGTGCGACGATAATGGCTAATGATAACGAGTGCTTGTGTCTATACACATACACACACACACACACTTGAGCAAATCGTTGTCTCTGCAAAGACTTATCGGTTATATAGAGTGTTACTGCTGCTGCTACCACTGCTAGCGTCGATCGCGAGTCTTCAGATCGCGGGTCATCATATTGACATTTGGTATTTCGATTTTTTTTTTTTTTTTTTGTATTTTTTTTTGTATTTTATTTCTCGTGTTATTTTTTGCTCTATCTACTTCATCATTTTAACTCAAAATATTTCATTAATAATTTACAACGCAAAATAAACTTTATTTAAATAAAAATAAAATAAAATAAATAATAAATTTAACACTTGAAATATTAATAATTTGCTCAAAATTAATCCACATATACACGTAGCATACTTCTAAAGCTGGCAATTAAGCATATATATATATACCATATGTATAAATAAAATAACTTGTATATATGCGTTTGTTCGCTATTCCACGCAAACGTTATACATACCAGACCTACACACACAAAGACACACACACACACACACACACACACACACACACACACACACACACACACACACACACTCGTTACAATGTAATGAATAACAGGATTCGAAGGAAACGCAAGTTCTGAGAAAAGTATAATATAGCCTCGTCGTGCAGTGTATATGCTTCTGCTACTGTGTCTCTCTTTTTCTCTCTCTCTCTCTCTCTTTCTATTATGCTTTTGTGAGGGTGTATGTAATCTAGCGGAGCAGAGAGGGATGGAGGGGGGCTGGGGACTGTGGGTAGGTAGGTAAAGCGAAGCTAAAACAGTTTAGCCGCACGAGTCTGCAATACTGTCATTGTACACTTCCCCTCTCCCTTCACCCTACATACATACATACATACTCGCGCAATGTATCTTCTACCATCGATAAGATCGATCAATATTAAACTTGTATGACACCGAGTCGAGTTGTTACAGGCGAACTTGGAACAATTTTTATCATATTCACTCATTTCCAATGATATACATGTATATTAGTTATAATATTTTATATGCATATATACGTAAAAGTGTTTATGATGGCATACATGACTCTTAATACATGTGTAAGATGTATAGAGACATAAGGCTCTAGCTACATTGTTACGATCGAAAGTGTTAAAGTAAAAATTCATGAATACGAAGAGGAAAAAAAAAAGAAGACGCGAACTCGCTTGTATGTGTGTGTGTGCGTGCGCGCGCACGTGTGTGTGTGTGTGTGTGTGTACAGTACAAGTTTAATAATCTAAGATCGCTTGCGTTTATTCAAGGTTTACACAGTATACGTTTTATCTCTTTTTTTTGTAATGACTATCGAAGAGAAGAGAGAATAAAATTTGCATATTTCGACGGTAGAGACACTTTTTCAATAATTACCTGCTTCACGCGCGAAACCAAGTAAAGAGAGTAAATAAAAGAAGAAAAAGAATAAAAAGATATGTATATGGTATATTATAAGCGAGGAACGAAAGATCAGCCGAGACGTGTTTGATATTCAAAGCAAACACACACACACACACACACACACACACACACGTACATATTCTAGTATATAGCTATTGTCAATTAGCGCGATTATGTCACACGTCGGATACAATGTTTCGATCAAGATTATACAAGGCAGCTGCGTGGGCATGTACATACATACATACATAATATCTTGACGTTAAATCGAACCGATCGATAAGCCAAGAGAGCAATAAGATCTAACTTGGGTGGGAGCAATGAAGGAAGGATTACGTTCAAAAGCACGCCGATTTTTATATATTCCAGTCGAACTCACTCGCAAGCTTTTGCCTCGCTTTATTAAACGTCATTTTATTAAAGAGTTGTCTACACAAGCACGCACGCACGCACCACACACACACATACATTAACATACGTAAATCAGGGCACGCATCGACTTAAATATATATACAATATATGCATACACACACACACAAGCAAATAACCGTCACTCAATGGCAAAACGAAGAAAAGACGACGAGAGAAGAGATCGTTAAGCGTCAGCAAATATTATCCGATATATATCACTGCTCGCGATGTTAATGCACCAATTTTTCTGTAAAACCTCATGTGCTACGACGCGAGCATTGGTCTCTACCTATATACCTACAGTAATAAGGGAGAGGAAGAGGAGGTGGATCAAACGAGCCGCTGCACGAATGCATGACTCGTGCTTGGTGAACACGTCAGTACCACTCTGGGTCTCGTTCTTTCATGTAAGTTTACCCATCATCTCCTGCGCCGGCTCTTCTCTTCACCACCCAGATTTTTTTATTTTAACGACGAGTAGGAGGGAAACTCGAAACTTGCGTTTGTACACCGACGACGACGACAACGTGAACGCGACATAAGCGAAGTCAAGACGCCACAGCTTACCCAGTTTACTCTCGTCGAGTGAGCTCTCGATCGGCACGTTGAAAAATAAAGAAACGAAACGCAGTCACAAAATGCAATTCCTTCTGCTCCTCCACCTTCCTTCTCCTCCTCTTCTTCTTCTTTTACCTTCCTCTTCCTCTACTTTTTGATACTGGGCTCTCAAGCCGGATAAATCAAAGCTGCAGCAGCAGTAGCAGTAGAGCCAAGAGCAACCACTCGTTCAAGCGCGTCTCTCGAGAACTTAAGAGTATGTACCACTTTATCCAGGTTTTCTTCACGAGCGTTCTCCAGCTGCCGATCTTTTATTAGGAGTCACTTGCTTTTCACGTATGCATATGTTTACACAATTTTATAGATATCAATAGTCTGCTGGTAAAAACTTGAATCCGCGATCGACTCGCTCACACGCACACTCGCGCACTAGGTTTATATGAATATAGCTGGGACTCCGATGCGCCACTACCGATCTGGCGGAATCGGTAGTTATCAGCACTACAGTATCAGCGACAAATCATCTCTCTTTCTCTTCACTATATACCGGTGAGGATCAGGTGCTGATTCTCGCGTGTCCGTAACCGAGGGGTAGCTTCGCAGAGCAGAGAGAGCTATGCTCAAACGAACAAGAGAAAGATGTATAAGTGATAGAGAAAAAGATAGGCTAGAAAGGTAGAAAACGCGAGCGCTCAAGTGGGGGAGAAAAAAGCGTGCTCAAGAAGAGCCTCCTCACCGCTGTGCAGTCGGCGACTCACTAAGTGTTGGTCGCTCTCGGCCCCGCGAATGCATGCTGCTTGCTTGGCTGCGGCTGGCCGGTAGCAGCAGCAGCAGCAGCGACGCTGGCGGTTCTCCTCCTCTTCCTACTCGCGTTCTCTCCCTCCCTGAACACACTCGCGTCGTCACAGTCGTCGTCGTCGTAGTCGTCACGATCGCCGTTGGCGCTTTATACCAGTCAATATACATATGTATTGTATAACGTGTCAATTCGGTAAGATCTGTTAAAAAATTTGATTCCAAACCTCTTTTTCCGCAACATCTTTTTTTTTACAAGAATTGCTTAGACTCGTAAGTCATTGGCAAACAGGATGATTAAGTAAAGCTGTTTATATGCATCACCCAAATTCAATATTTTAACGACCGCAAAACCTATAGCCGCTGATGAAGTACGCTTTTTTTAATTTTGTTGATATTGATTTAATCCTACACCATTACATTAAAGATTTACTACACACACACACACACACACACACACACACACATAAATATATTTTTTTTTTTAAATATTGAACAACAAATAACCGATTTCATATTTAATTTTAAATTAATCTAAACGATGACACTTGTAAATTACTTACTCACTATACTGTATTAAGATTTCAAGTAAAAAAAATTAATCGAGAATATTTTTTATATGTGCACCCAACAAATTTGTACTGCAATAAATACGACGATCGTTCAGAAAGTAACTAATGACCAAAACTTGAAAAAAATATATATATATACATATATAGAAAGATTGAGACAAGCAAACACGCTCTCTTTCCCTCCCGTCGTATATAAAGAAAGATGAGAGAGCGAGCGAGAACGACAATAGAGAGAGACGGTAAAAAAGAAGAAAAAAAGAAAAAAGACGAGAAGAAAGAAGGGTGGGTACTTAATACCCAAACTACTCACGATTAAAGAATGGTCCAAGCTGTTTTCTCGTCTTTTATTTTGTTTCTCTCTTTTTATTTTTTGTCCTTACGTATTATATTTGTGTGGCGTAGTACCATGTTCTCGAGAGCAGTTGTCCTTTTTTTTCGCTTATTTCTTAATGCACTTTCACTCGCGCTTCTTGTCTCCTTCTCGTCTCCTGTTTTTGTTTTTTCTCTCTGTCTCTCTCAACCGCGAACAGCTCTCCGCTCTTATTGTCTCGTTATTCATTTTCCTTTATTACGCATAACTCTTACATTACTCTTACACACATGCCTTCCTGTCTCTCATCTGTCCTCTTCTTTGCTCTTCTATTTTTGGTTTGTTTCTTTTTTTTTTTTTTTTTTTTTTTTTTTTTTTTGAGTCGCTGACGGTACCTTTAATTGAATCAGACATGACAACTCTTGTGGGTCTATATAAAAGTTTTTTAGAGGCTTGTAAACTAGCCACAACATTGTATACAATTAAAAAAGTGTATACCATATTAAGTTATTTTCGTATTTTTTACGTTAGAACATATTGTAGAGTGTGTGAATGACATTAATCAGTTTTGATTGTCAAACACATTACTTTATTATAGATATTTCTAAAAATTATAAGCAATCTAAATTTTTATATAATTTATGTAGTTTTTTTATATTAATATTGATATATTTTTTACTATTGCCTTGATCATTTATAATTAAAAAAAATAAATTTTATCTAATTAATAAACCATTATTAAATTTAAAAATTTGAAAGTTTCCTTTGAAAGTTTATCAAATAATTTATTTTAAACTTAAAAATTAGCAGTCTTTATCCAACAATTTAAAAATGTAACTAAAATAAAATTGTTTTGAAAATGTAATTCGATCTGAAGTCTGACACATGTTGTTTGAGGTTTATGGTTCTTGTGCTGAGGACCATAACAAAAAGAAAAGAGCCCAAGCAAATTATGAAGTATACTTGTTTTACGTGAATGGCATATTCATAGAAGCGACGAAAAAGGGTGCGTTTCAAAAGCACTACAAAAGATTAAAGCACGGGCTTTTTTTTCTCCCATTATCGACGTTTACATACATATTACTTATATAATTTTTATGAAATACAATGAATTCTTTTACTCACTGGATTACCTTGAAATTTTTAATGTACTTAAGCGTGAATAGCTATTATAATTTTGAAATTTTTTATGTATAAATACACATTTTGTTCGAAATATTTAATCTTCTATATATGTTATAAAAAAATTAAGTTTATAATTTTATCTCAACTTTTAAACTTGGAACATTTGAAATTTTGAAAATTTTAATAGACTAGTCTTACACAGGTTTTTTTATGATACAACTTTAAGCATAAAAAAAAATAAAAATTGAAGTTATTTTTAAATTTTAGACCATGAGCAGTAATTTAAAAGATTTTCAAATTTCGCGCTTTTTTGCGTGATCCAGTCCGAAAGTTAGAATTAAAATAAACAATTTTCATTGGTTTCAGGTTCACTCGTTTATATGATAAGTCTGGTGTTAAATAAATTTAATTAAATTTATTAAATTAAAAAAAAAAAATTGAATTATACCTATACTTTATATATAATTAGTTGAATTAAAAAGGAAGAGCTAAAGACATTATCAAGATTATATTAATAAGTTAAACTTTTATTTCATGAAAGTAGCGATGAACACAAGTCAATCTTCATTTAATGTTTGCCTTCGACCTCCCTTATCAGTATCTAACTCTTAATTAAATATCTCACCAGACATCTAATAAAAAATCACATTTCAGATTGTATTTTTTTTTTTTTCAACGAAAACCGATAAAAACAGTCTGGAGCATCTATCGCACGTCCTTTCTTGAATTCTAAGTTTGAGCAGGACATAATTGTACGAAAAGCACTTTCAGATCGATGACGAGAACTTCCTGTACATATATACATATCGTACATTACTCTTTATCGCTCGGTTCTTTTTTCTCATTCTCCACCCTCGTACATCTTCTCCTCACATCTCAATTTCCACGTCAGTGGGTCTTGAAAATCTCATTCGTGCAAGAACTCTAAGAAAGTGTGACGATTATCATGCCGTTTGACAGTTGCTTGCTCATACACACGTAACAATAATAATAATAAAAAAATAATAATATTAGCTTGCTCGCTCTTCCACTTTTATTTATGTACGTAAAGGGTATCTATATACATCTAAAATCCTATACGCTCTTTTTGTCTTTGCTCCCTCCTCTTCTATAAGCTCATTGTCAGAGCTCGCGTAAAGGTTTCAAGCGCGGGCTCGTACATAAAAATCCGCCCGGGTGATCTGCTTGAGCAGGGACCGAGAGTTGGAGTTCTCTCTGTCGAATAAAATTTCGTGGTGGCGCCGGACGTTTCGGATGATATCAAGCCTGTCTTTCCAGTATACATGCATGTATATACCTACATGTATATACACATGCGCGAGCTTAATAAAGACAAGAATAACATAACTCGGAAAAAAAGACGTTGTCTATACGTATTATGTATATCTGCGCGACTTTTTCACGAACAAATTCAATCAGCTGCAGTCAATTCGCATAAGACATTTTTCTGATTTGAGACGAATCAAAATCTATCAGCTTGCATCGCCATACCCATAAATTCTGGAACATATATAAATTGTGCAGTTGGGTATATTTAAAAAAAAAAAAAAACAAGCATTTTACATCGTATATACTCTTTTTCTCGACGGAAGTGTCATTATGAAAAAAAAACTTCCTTCCAGATATATATACATTTCTTCAAAGTCATATAGAAATATAATGAGTGGTAAGATAAGCGCGAGCGGTAAGTAATGGTAGGCTGACTAGTAGTTGCTCCTGGTGCAGCTATATAGCAGTGACGGACCGCGCAAAAGAATATGAGTTTTACTGCTGCTGCTCTCCTCGTAAAACGGCCCCGTAGCCGCCCTCCTGCACGTGTGTAGATCGCGACGCACCACCTTCTTTTTCCTACACTAATTACGCGAAAAAACTTTTTCAAGTCTTGTTTGTTAATAATAATTTTCGTAGAAACTGCAACGAATTCTTCCTTTCTCCCCGCCCTTCCATCCTCTTAACCCGTTCTTCATCACCTCTTCTGTGTATTTATATATATACGGTAAATACGCGCAACTTTGACGCGTTGCGTGCTTGGATGTTGGGTTTGTGTGTGCGTTCTATCGCGTTTTCATATTGTGTGTGTGTGTGTGTGTGTGTGTGTGTGTGTGTGTGTGTGTGTGTGTGTGTGTGTGTGTGTGTGTGTGTGTGTGTGTGTATCCATCTTACCTGCTCGTTCTTTCCCTCTTTCTGCTTTTTTTTGATCGCGCATACCGAGCTTTCCGTGTCCCGATCATCGGATAAGCCTCCCAACCAATTTCAAACTCGAGTCGATAAGAACTTGAACCAAGACTTGTACACGTACATACACACAACACGCTAAATTCTCGTGGACATATACTCCATACAAACTTTCTGACTTTTCCAAGGAGAGAAGAAACCTCTAGCTGTTGAATAAGTATGTATAATAACGTGTATACATATATGTATGTGTGTACATGTGTATGGTGTATGTATAAACACGAAATCCAATGCTCAACGTTTACGCTGCAAGTCGTGGCTTTACGACTCTTGAGAGAGAGCGTGTGTGTGTGTGTGCTATATACTTTTGCAATAAGAATCTTCTCTCTCTGGTCTGCTTCTACGTCGTCTCACTACTGCTGCTACTATACGATGGTATGCTCGTAAAATCCGAGAAAGAGAGAGGGAGAAAGAGAGAGTTGTCGCGGTCGCGCAAAAATACTCCCTCGCCCGCACGTTGGCTGGCTGCAGTGGTGACGGCGATCTTGTGTTGCTGCTTATACTGCTGCTCTGTGTTGCTTGCATGTATGGGTCATCTGTGTGTGTGTATGTGTGTATGTGTGTGTGAGTGTGTGTATGTGTGTGTGTGTGTGTGTGTGTGTGTGTGTGTGTGTGTGTGTGTGTGCAATACATTGTGTATACATAGTATTGAGACTTCAGTTGAGTATCGCTTGACGGGTTTTCCAATGAAATCGAGTTAATGAGAGAGAGAGAGAGAGAGAGAAAAATTTGAAAAAAAATATAAATTAAAGTATTATGCTTTACCAAAGTATTAAGAGCTACGAGAGATGAATGGTGTATAGCTTTGCTTTAAGCTTTCCGCTTTTTCTTCTTCTTCTTCTTCTTCGTTGCTCCATCGGTTGATATGGAGGGAAGAAGAAAGAAAAATGAATAAATGAGAGAGAGAGAGAGAGAGAGGAGAGCACAGAGTAAAGAGAATTTGCGTATATAAGTTACGAGCGTACGAGATTTGGGGTTTCATATACGATGCGAGTAGTAAGTAGTAGTTTTATACGCTCGGTGACTCACGGCACGTCACGGCGACGCGTCGCTATATGCTTATATTCCGGGGAGGGGTTTTATAATGTCGTCGAGGTTGAAAGTGATATTTTTGGAGAGCTAACGTCTATGTACATACATGCGTGCATGCTTGCATGCATAAGTACGTGTGCGTACATCCAGCTTAGGCGATATCGTTGCTATTATTATCTCATCAAGCGAATATGTATGTACCACCTAATTTTATTTATTTAAGCAGTCTCCATAAATTGTTCGAATATTTCGATTTTTATTATAGATAGGCACATATAAATGTTTTCAATAGCCGGTTGCAAAGTTAAAAAAGTATCGGAGATTTACATTTTGATCAAATAATTAATTGTATCTGTCGAGCGTACTTTGTTATTTTATATATACTGTATACAAACTTCCATCTGAAGCAATATATTTATATCGATTATTTGTGCTTGATTTGATTATTCCCTGATACATCAACATCACGACCAATTAAGCTTATAATGTGGTTACGACAGGGAAAATATCGGAATACGTCTAACTTTGTATGCTGAGTAAAAGAGAAAGAGAGAAAGAGAAACTTGAACATAAATAAATATATAGATATATTTATTTATCAATTTATTCTGTGTACATTATATAATACAAAAATGTTTAAATTGATGTCATTCGAACGTATTGTATATTTATACATAGATTGTGATTATTGTACCCTTTATAGATTATTTAAATTAACCAGATCAACAAAAGAAAAAATAATATTTGAAAAAATTTTCTTAAATTGTTTTTTTTTTTTTATGAAATAAGATAAGTATTGGATATTATCATAATTCTCAATGAATAGTTGAAAGTTCTTAGTGGATAATGGTTAAAAAAATATTTATTAACTGATAAATACAGCTATCCGAAATTAGAATTAATTATTATTAACATAATAAGAAAAATAATAAAGTAGTTTACGAGAGATTGATGGAGAGGGGCAAAAGGGGCATCTGATAAATTCTACTACTACTTATAGAGCAGATGCCGAGTGTATAGATGTATTTATACGTGGTACCTGGTAAAGCTTATGCGCGGGAATTAATTTGACAGGTAAAAATAGCCGCCGACAACGACGACGACGAGGACGACTACTACTCTTCCCGTAGATAAGTGAAAAGCGCAATCGAAATTCGTCACGGTAATCATTAGAGAGCGTCGCCTGCCCGCGTCCACTCGCGAGCTTTTCTGCCTGCCTGACTGATCAAACCGGGTACATCGCGAAGACAGGGAGGGAAAGTGGAGGTTGTGAGAAGGGGTGAATTGATGCTCGGTAGGAAATGGTCACGACGCGGGGTATATAGGATGCGCGGGGTCTTGCTTGAGGGGATTGGGGTGAAACGATCGTAAACCGAAAGCCAGCTCAAGTAGATATTTGTATTTCATACACACCCACACACACACACACACACACATGCATTTATATGTGTATAAGTATACACGTATATGTGTATATATACTTATGTCTGTGTAAGTTATATGTATGTATGTGAGCGGTAATAGAAGCTCGGGTAACTTCGACGACGACGACGACCAACTTTATACTCTAAATGTCTCAGCACTCTCTGATGCTCTCTCACAAATTTACTGATTGAAACGGTCCGGCGTACCTACTTATGCGCTGTCCGCTTCGTCACAGATTTTTTATACGTACTTTATCGGGTGAGCTATAAGGAAGGACGAGATAAACAACTTAGAAGAAAATACTTGCCCATCAAAATTTTTAATCATTGTTTTGTTTAGGTTTTTTGTTTATTAACTTTTAATTTTTTTTTCTAATATTTTTTTTTTATTTGAATTAAAAAAAAAATACTTTTATATAATTTTTTCATAATATTCTCAAGTTTAAAATATATTTTTATCCCGAACCATTGACAAATTAATTCTGGAAATGCCCTGAAATTTTTTTTAATAAAATTCGTCATTTAGTCTCAAAATAAAAAAAAGGAAAGATAATTAATGCTATTATCTTTATCGATTTCTTGGATACAATATTTTTCCTTTTCAGCACGTCAATTTATCGTTATAAACTAGAAAAATGTGGAAAAAAAAACATAAAAATGCCATTGAAAATATTTTCATTTTTAATCACTGAAAATTGAAATATAATACAGACAAAATTATTTGAAGTTAAATTTCAAACGGTAGTTTTATAAAAAAATCAATAACTATTTCCTGAGTATGTAAAAGAAAAAATATATATTCAAAAGATTTATATTATTGAAAAGTAAAGAAAAAAAAAACAATAAATGAACAATTTGTCAGTCCAGATTCAACCCGATGATAATTATATAGGTACTCCCTGAAATAAGAGTATAAAATTGATTAGTTTAGAGTAAAAATGGTATAAATATAAGCGAACTCCAGGCAAAGAGGCAAATTGAAAAAAAGCTTGTCCGTTATACGTTAAGCTTGTAAAGAGAGCCAGTGAAAGAAATAAAGTTTGAAAAAGAAGAAAGAATTACGAATGAGCTAGACGGTCTTGACAGGCAGCCCCGTAATAATCTCAAGCATCGCGCGTACACATATAGGTATACACGTATATATATATAGTTGCGGTTTCATTTAATCGCTATCGGGCTTTTGCGGCGTGCAACACTGTTCTCGCGCAGCTCCAGCTTGAAAAGAGAAAAATGAAAGAAAAAAAGATCAGCAGTGTCGAGACTACTCGCACCCACGCTCTGTATAACAATGTTGCTACCCTTTTCCACTTTCCTTATTCTCCACGTGCAAGAGAATGCTAGCCGTTCAAGTGGACGCGCGGGTATTATACGAGAAGGAGGAGGAGGAGGCAGGAAATAATGGATTCGCGATTAGTATCTTCCTGTTCACGCAACAAAGATTCAAGCAAAGAATACGGGTGGTAGACTTGGATGGTCTACATATAAAAAAGCTAGATACAATATGAGCATTATTTTCTCTCTCTCTCTTTCTCCTTCAAACCTGTCATTTTCAGGCCTGCACTAATTTTAAATTCCGAGTCTCACAATAATTACAATTTTGTTTAATGAACGTATTATTTTTTTTTCCTCTTTTAATTAATTCATGAACTTGTATGAAGCTCTAAATCTCTCATTTTTGATTTCCACAGAAATCGAAAACGTGCTTACATTTTTGTTTCCGTGGAAAATCGAGAAACTTCAAATCGATACATAAGCAGGATAAGGTCAGAAGAAGTAAAAACAGCTCTCGGGGACTTATATATTTTCTTCCGATGAGTCAAGCGAACGAGCAACTCGGCAATGCTATAGTATTCCAGTTGATCCAGAATAGGTAGCTCGTAAAGTACAATGTACGCGGCTATTACTTAGTTCAAGGCTTCTCGTTGTCTTTTACATTCCTTCTCTTTTTCTCTCTTACGCACAAACGACTGACTTCTTCTATTCGAATGAAGCTCCTGTTAACCATGTATATATATATATATATATATATATATACAGCAGCTCTCTGACTGATTCTCAACGATAAGGTTGTTAAGTTATAAACGGGTTTGTCAATTATCTGATTTTTCCTTTATATTTCTTTTTCTTCTTTGCTTTATCTGTACATGGTAATTCAGCAATCTCCACGAAACATTTCATTTTATTATTATTATTTTTTTTTATCTACATGCACCTGATATACTTGGTGACTAAATTTTATAAGTTTAAATTAAATGACTTAATTGCTCATATCTATCTGTGCAAGTAAAATTATTAAAACAAACAAACGAAAATTTACTATCCAAGAGAATAAGTTTCAACCGCATAATGTACGAAGCAAATTTGTAACACACAACGCTCACCTTATGTATCGACAAAGGAAATTTTCCTTTTCATCAAAGATCTGCGATAATTTGGCACAAAAGATTCTTGAATCCGAAAAAAAGAAGAAAAAGAAGCAAGCGACTAGACAACTTCCTTTGTACTTTTTCGCGCACACAAATATATGTATACATATAAGCATGTATATATTCCATAGAGCCGCGGAATATATTTAAATTTATTCAAATTCCCAGCATATGTCCTATACTCGCGCGTGTTCATCCTTCTGTCTCTGTTTTTCTCTCTCCCTTTCTCTCTTTCTCTACGTGCTGTCGAGTGATTATCGAGAATCCATAATAAACTCTCGGAAAGCTAATAAAGACGTGATTTTGCGACAGCTTAAAGCGAACTTATTGTGTTGCGAGCCTCGCCTTTGCTCGCCCAACAGAAATTCACGTTTAACTTTTTGCCGTGTCTTTTTTTTTAAGATCTCTATTTCATTATAGAGCCAAAGTTGGAATGGATAGAAAAATAGAGAGAGAAAAGAAGAGAGAGAGAGAGAGAGAGAGAGAGATAGGACAAAATGGGGTGAAAAGTAAGGAGCAGAGCAGACGCAGTCGGACACAAAAGTAAAATTGACTATGCTCGCGTGCAGCGAGATAAATAAAGGAGAAGCCGACGAGTAAGAGAAAAAGAGATCTGCTGGTGCAAAGGAGAAAGAGAGAGGAAGAGAGAAAGAGTATAGAGGCGAAGAGTGGAAAAAAAAGTAAAAGTGCGGGAGAAAGAAGGAAAGAAGGACCGATCGCAGCCAAGAAGGAGAATAAAAAAAAGAAGAAAAAAAATAGTGGAGTCAGAAGGGTGTGAGAGGGGGTGAGAAAAAGTAGGGGCCAGAATTTCTTTTCAAAACCGATGGCACGGTAATTATAGTGTATGTATGTGTATGTGTATGCTGTTGTGCCGATGCAGCGCAGTCCATCTTTCGCGTAATGCCCTGCCGCCACTGCAACAGCAGCAGCAGCTTCCTCGATGCAGCAGCAGACTCTTTGCCTCTTGGCTAAAAACAGTAGAGACGATCAGAGAGGGAGGAGGAGGAGGAGACTGGATGATAATCATTAAGCGTTTTTCGTATTATTTAATTGCTAATATCTCTCAAATTGTCTTGTTAAAGTAATCGCATGTATAATTTTTTTAGCGGATATGCGCCGAGACACGCATACAAATATACATTGCTTCTCTCTTTTGCTACTATGCATGCATGCATGCATGCATGCATGTTGAAACTTATTTTCGAGAAGCTATGTATAGGTGAAGAGTTGAATACACCTTTGAGGTTTCAAGCTCTCTCTCTCTCTCTCTCTCTCTCTCTCTCTCTCTCTCTCTCTCTCTCTCTCTCTCTCTCTCTCTCTTTCTTTTGACTACTTGTGAAATAAGTAATTAAGATAAGTTTTAATGTTTTAAAATTGCAAAATATGTTTTACGTTTAAATATATACCATGTTTTTATATGTACAAATTTTACGAATTGGTAAATTGCATTTGTTTAAGTGTTAGAAAACTATTAAGGATTGTGCAACACTAATATCGTTGGATTCGCGATAATTTAAGCTTTAAAAATAACCCAAATCAAATTTGTTAACCTCTTTATAGGTAGTTTATAGATATACTCTTGTATTTCTGTCGAATTCACGAGATTTATTTTTACTTGACCCTTTAATGTTCTGATTTCTTTATTTTTTCAAAAGTGATTGTTTTGAGGGAAGTGTTTGAAACATCTAAAAAATATGTGAATTATCATCCTTGGGATTATCAAAATAGATAAGATAGATCAAGAATTTAAATAGTTTTAACAAAACTAAAATTATATTAACTTAAATGACATTTTTCATATTTTTAAAAATATTTTGTAATAAAGATTGTTAAATTAAAAAAAATATTGAATTACAAATAAATATATTAATATTAATGAAAATAATAATAATAATAATAATAATAATAATAATAATAATAATAATAATAATTATAATAATTATAAAAACGCAATGTATTCACGTAATAATTTGTACGTCGAAAAAAATTACATTCTTATTCAGAATAACGTTTCAGACATAGTGTTGGAACGTTAAAAAATACATACATACATACATAAATACAGATACGCAGGAGCACACGAAACAGCTTTTTCGTTTCGTTTCGTTTTTTTTTTTTAAACTCTTAAAGAAATTCTTTGCACCTGCACATTGACGTCCACATACATTATAATTTTATACATCCAAAACTTGTAGGCCGTAAATTTTTACGTTCTTCCCAACTACTAATTGACCACTGCTTTGAATGACAGAGATTGTCGGGACAATGGCGGCTTTACCAGTACACAACATAAAGAGACTCAGTAAACTAATTTTACGACATTTTTCAGGAAGAGAGAGAGAGAGAGAGAGAGAGAGAGAGAAAGAGAAAAAGATTCAAAGGCTGTTACTTCCTAATTGTCTGCGCCTCTCAGTCCAGCGGGAGCATCAAGAGGAGCAGCAACAGCTTCTTAAAGCAGCAATTTGCTACAACGTCAGAGTTTCGGACGAAAAAAAAAATACACGCACACACACTTACAAAAATACGTACAAACCGCGAAAGTCGAAAGGGTATAATGACGATTTTTCTTCGAACCCTTCGTATTTTGCTCTCGTTCTTGCTTTTTCTCTCTCTCTACCTCTTTCTTGTTTCATGTTTTTCAAATAAAATATTTGATTTACCTGTAGATAAGGCATCGAAATTACTTGTACTGGATAAATGTACAATTTCAACTTTCCTTAAATCTTATCCCTTTGTCTCTTCATACAATTTTTAAAAAAAATTTTTATCATTTTACATTAGATTTTTTAGAAAGAAATTTTTTTTATCGTTTTAAATCATTGGTATCAAGCAGTATATTTCACAAGCTCTACAATAAAACGTATATGAAAAATAAGTATTTAAAAAAGTTTCAACGATTTACTCTATTTTCTACATTTCTAAGTCGAGCAGTTTATCCCGCGACGACTGCCAAGAGACTCTAGGAATATCCAACGTCACTTTTGCAAGCATTTAACGGCGAACGGATGCCGCAGCGGGATGAATGACAAAAAAAAAAAAAAAAGACAAATAAAGCATCGAAGACAAGACACGACGACGGCTATCGCGGGTCTCCGTTTCAGGATATCCGTCTGAAAGAAATTCAACTTTTCCCGGTATGTATCTCCAAGCAGTGCTTGTTTATTTATATAGTTTATTTTTTCATTCATTAAAAAATAACTTCTACAGCATCAACCCAAAGTCTCCTATCTATTTACTATAAACTAATTATTCAAGTAATTATATCTTTTGACACTCCAATTGAATGTATTTCGGTAAGAACAATGATTTATCCATAGACGAGCGCGAGGACTTGAACCCACAATCTGCAGATTACAAGACCAACACTTTGCTGTCTAAGCTAACACGTGTCCCTAATTATTCAAGTAATTATTTCACTTTGATTAAGCAAATTTTCACTTAATTCTTGAATTCCATACTCAACAGTTCATTTTGACGCTTCACGTTTTTTTACTGTACATCGATTTCAAAAGTAACAATCTCGAGAAAAAAAAAATCGACTTACAGATTGAATGTAGTTTTAAATATAAGTAATAATTCATGGAAAGCAGAGAGCATTTTCTTAAGAAATTCATTGGCTATACTACTCTATATGCAGTGGGGCCAAACTAATTTAGTCTTGCATATCCTAATACGAAAGTCAGTGTCAGAGAGTTTGGAGGAACGTGTATATGTAGTATATACTAGCTCTCTTCTCTAAGCAGCAGCAGTAGCATCACATCAGCAACTCGGCGGCAAAAGGTCCATTTTATCCGTGACTTTAATGCAAACGTGACAGTTGACGCAAGGCAACTTTTCCTCTCTTCGCCCTCTTTAACTTCCGCGTGTGAAGAGAACCGAGGTAGATATCGTTATAGATGCGACGAAATTAGCACTGCTGCAATGAGGTGCCCGCTTTAGATTTGGAAAGATTGAAATACAGAGTGACATACGCACATGGTTTCGTCTTGGAGAAGCTCTTATAATTTTGAATTGCAATGTTGTTCCTCATTTATACTATACATTATACAAAATATAGATTTAACTATGCTGTGGCGGTGTATAGATCTGGTGGAGCGTGTAGCAGCAGCGAGATACATACGCATTACGCATCCATGTATAGAAAACTATTTCAAGAGTTTAAAGAAATTTCACTTTATACTTATTCCCTAGCTATACAATTGCAGATTATTACAAAAATACAAACATTATTCTGACTAAATAAAAAAAATGAGGGCTGGAGAGAAGAGAAATTTATAGATTGATTCATACAATATAGATCTCCTCAATCCCAATATTGCAGTCCAGTTGAAATATCTAATTTTATTCGTACTTATTATTATTATTGTTACAGATATTTTCTTCATCTGTATCCTAAATTTTATTTTGTTTTTAATTTTCTTTTTTTTTATCAATTTCTTGTTCTTATGAGAGAGAGAGAGAGAGAGAGAGAGAGAGAGAGCTATTTAATATAAAGGCCTATCTAAGATATAAAATTCTATTAAGCCATTAGTGCTAAAGTACTTTGTTCACGCTTGAAAAATAATTTTAATGACGCGGTTGCTATTATATTATATATAAATCCACGCCCGAGCGCACTCGCGGCTTGTACATTAAAAGTTTTTAAGCTCTTTTTTCTCTTTTTCTTTTGAATACCTATATGTATACGTTAACTCAAAACCTCTGCATAAAGAACACCTTCTCTCTTTTTTTTCATCCTGTCCATTCTTATGTATACACGTACATGTGTGTAAATGTATCAATGTATAAAGTATTGCGAGTTTGAGACTATCGTAAGAAAGAAAGGGAGAGAGGGGGGGGGAGAGGCCGGGGTACCGCAAGCCACAGAAATATTATAAACAAGCCGATAAGCCAGGAGGTGTTTAAACATGTGTATCACGATAAAACCGCATATTTCCTCAACGCATTTTGCCGGCCGGTAACTTGAGAGAGCCCCTCAACCACCCCCTGCCCCAACCCCCAACTACTGCTGCTGCTGCTGCTGCCGACGTCGCTGCTTGTTGCTCTCTGTCTCGGTAGACGACGTAAGTCTCCCCCCCCCCCACCACTTTTTTTCTTTTTTACAACGTCCCTGTATACGAGACGAGTGTGTATGTGTGTGTATACTGAAACCTCATCGGCACATTGTATTTGCGTGAAGAGAAAGAGAAAGAAAGAGAAAGAAAGAGAGACTGCGTTTATCGTTGTTGATATGCTCCCCTATATACTCTGGGCCACTGGAGTTTGTCTTTTCTCGCGGGCAAGATTTGAAAATAGCCACGGACGTTGTGTGAGCAAAAGTTTTTGTTTGGGTCTCCCGTTCGCGCATATATATACATATGTACCGGCGTGAACGTTTATTTATCAAGACGTCCAGTATACACCCGCAGCAGTACTCGATTCGCAAAGAAATATGTATGTATGTGTGTGTGTGTGTGTGTGATTTTATATCCGCTTCTCGATCTGGAATTTGTTGGCAGACGATCTTTGCGTGCATGTATATAAAATGTAGTGTAAGCTTGTGTCGCTCAAAGGTTTATAGTAAGGAAACAATTGTTTGGTTTTTCTATGAAAGAGAGAGAGAGAGAAAAGAGAGAAAGAAGGATATTATGTGAGTCAAATGTATATAAATGTGTGTATGTGGAATGAATTTTTTTATTATACATATTCTTACTGAGAATCTGTTTCGAAGAATTGAATTTATTTTGTCACATGACTCATTTAAGAAAATAAAGAAAATATTACAAAGAATTGATTGATAGTAATAATTATACTCGTGAAAGAGCTAGGCATATACCTATAAATATATTTATTAAATCTGTTTGAAACAAATGTCGCCAAGCTTCCGCTCGGTAAAAGTAATAGGCGTTTTTTTATTTTTTATTTTTTTTTTTTTTTATTTACTTTGCATCGAGAATAATTGGTTTCTTGTGTTACAAACTTGAGCTTGGAACAGAAAGGCGCATTCAAATACAAAATAACAAGCACAAAAGTTGATTTATAAAAGAAAGTCATAATAAGCTCTCGAAGATAAGGTTGCATAAGTTGAAGAGAAGTCGCGCTTGAAATAGTATACGATTAAAGGTATATGGTGTATAGGCATCCAACTGGTTTTGATATTGTCCGTTCGCTGAATGATAAATTTAAGTCCACGCATTTTTCTTGCGGTCAAAAATGTAAGCAGATAAAAAATAAAACATACATAAATGAGAGAAAGAGAGAGAGAGAGAGAGATAAGCAAAGTTATATTATCAATATGTGATGGTCGATGATTGCTTATGAACGCACGTGTTGTCGTTGTCAATCACAAAAAAAAGAGAGAAGTCAATACTATACAAGAGAGATGCTCTCTCGATCTTACCACACCCCTGACTTCGTCGATCTGACAAACTAAGAAGAAATAATAATAATAAAAAAAAAAAAAGAAAAGAAAAAACGAGGCGAGAAGGATATCGTTTCAGCGAAAAAAGAATAAGAATAAAAAAAAAAAGCGAACCGAACCCGCACGCTTGCAAGTAGCAGAGGAGTAGCAGTATACAGGCAAGAGAAGCAATAACCGCGGGACTTTACGATAAAACTTGGTTTACTGCTCCTTTTCTCTCTCTCTCTCTCTCTCTCTCTCTCTCGCTCTTTTCTACTCTTCGTATATAGTACTCCAAGATCCTTCAGTCAGTCAGTCAGTTTCTCGGCTGCTTCGTTCCGCGACTATAGTCAAAGCTTCTTCTCTTGCTATACGAGATTTTCAAAACTCTCGGCGTCACGAAGCCTGCTGCCTTCCACCACTCTTCTTCTTTTTTTCTTCTTCTTCTTCTTCTTAAAACATTCTCTCGTTCTTGGGTTATATCGCTTTTTCTTTCATTACGAGCGCCGAAGAGTCTCGAGCTCGTAAAAGTCAGCGAGATTTCAAATGGCCAGAGAAAGAGAAAGAGCATCACACAAATCTTAAGTTGCGAATATCAACGAGAAAATATGAAATATGCAAATCATTTGGAGATCGAGTTAAAGCATCAATGCACTAAAGCAACGAAGAAGAAGAAGAAGAAGAAGAAGCTGTGTGGCTTTTTCTTCAAATGGAATAATTATTATTAATTAACTCGGAGTCGTTTATGAGCTTGATGACTGACTTCCTTTTTTGGATACATCTTTCTTATTTTTGTTTTTTTTTTTTTTTTAATTTGGACCAAACTTCACATTTTGTTTCGCGATACGTATAGCTTCAGGTGTATGTAATAGAAAGGATAAAGATATTGGTTAAAAAATGATCTCTTGTGAAATATTGTTTATTAATGAAAAATTCAGATTATTATCAGCAACATACACACACAAATGTGTATACACACTCGTTGGCTCAACTGTTCAAATTCAAATAACTGTATTTTTAAATATATTTAATTCATATTATATTGGTTAGGTTTATGAAAAATAAGTAGTAGCTATATGTTATTGTAAAATAGTACCTTTCTCATCTTGCTTATCTCCTACAAAAAAGCACCACATAGGTATACCTACGTATAAGATGCACGCGAGCAAAAATCCTGTCTCCTCCTTATTCCACCCCTTTCTTCCGCAAGCACAAACATATCATATATAATATCATATATAATACAGGTCTATCCCGGTATACAACCATATATACATACACATATTATATATATTGAAGATATACTACAAGGTTTTTTAAGTTGCTAAAATGATCTACAATAAAAAGTGGCAGGAATAACATGTATTTTCCCTGCCGGAATACGAGAGAGAGAGAGAGAGAGAGAGAGAGAGAGAGAGAGAGGGAGAGGTACGAGACTGCACAACGATACTGTTGGAATGAAAATTCTGAAAATCACCAAACACAATTATACACGCTATATGTGTGTATGTATGTACCTATATATATATAATATAAGTATATCGCATGTGAAATAATTAGTTTGGAGCTCTCCCTGCAGGCCTCCAGGAATGGTAAGAAAGAGAGGGAGGAGAGAAAAAGTAAAAAAAAAAAAAGCAGAAGAAAAGAAAATATGAAATAAAAAGAAAGGGACAGCCGTCCGTTATATTCAGTAGCAGCAGCAGCGGCAGTAGGAGCCAAGGAGCGTGGCGTTATCTTTTCCCCGGCGTCATTACACTTTACGTATATATGTGGTGTGTGTGTGTGTGTGTGTGTGTGTGTGTGTGTGTGTGTGTGTACGCGCGGGGCGCATTGCGAAGTATATCGGGGCCCGCTGTTTAACGTAATGACATGCTCGCAAGAGAGAGAGAGAGAGAGAGAGAGAGAGAGAGAGACTCTCCCGCAAGCACAGTGTGCTGATGTGCAAGCGAGAGAGATGGCATATTTTGTAGACGGTCACATAGCAATTACTGGCCGTCTCTCTTTCTCGAGAAATACTGTATGTATATATACGTATTATACATTCTATATACTCTTGGGCAAAAGCAAGACCCTCGTACATGGCTTGTCAATCATTTGTCGCTCGAAGCATATATATACGTATACCTACTACTATACTTGCTTGCTTGCTTATATTCTCCAGTATATGTACAATCCTATGTATGTACGTGTGTGTATTCGTATGTGCATGTTATGCTTCAATCGACAGGATCTCTGTACGCGCGAAATAATGACTCTTTGGGGCGCGGTTTCGCGGTGCTTTCAGATTCTCATATCAGTGGATGATGACTTGTTGTGCGTGTACATACTTGGTTTCTCCGTAAAATTTAGTTTTGTTTTTTAACGAGTCGATGACATTTTTTTTTCTTCTAACTATTAAAATTGTTTCTTTATTTATAAAATTTGTTTTCTTTTTTTTCTTTAACACCTTCAAGTAGTTTACTCTTGGTAAATAAATCAAACGTAGTTTTTAAATATAATAAAACTTGGTCTGTAGCCTGGCCTGAAAAAGCTTTAGCTATACATATGTAAAGCAAAAGTTAATTTGATCTGCACAGCCATTTAATACAATAATATCCTCCGTTTGCTGCAGTTGCTATATGATTCGTAACAATAAGTAGGATGAAATATTATACAGTAGCTTGTTTAATATAAGACCACAAATTGCCTTGTGCCTCGAAGCGTAGATACCCCCCCCCCTGCCATGCTCCAAGCTTTTCTCGCTAAAAAGGTAAGTTTTACTTGTGATACTCCTTCCTTGCCCTTCTTTTTCTTTTCCTCCTTTTATACGAGTAACGCTTTAGCTGTAGAACTAGTATAGCATCTTATGAAACGATTCATTTTGAATAATATTTACAACACACCGTAATTTCAATATTGCAGGCTCATTACAACGTGTCGATAATGCAATATATACGTATATACGTATGTATACCAGAGAGCAAGAGTCAGACTTATATGTATATCGACGTGTACATGGGTTTGTGTAATTTATATGTCTAACACTATACTGCAAGTACGTTTTTAAAAGAATATATAATATATGAAAAAAAAAAAATGTAGGATTCCTTTTGCGCGGCTATAGGATAGAAATTATAAGTTTGAGAGTAGCTACCGTTACACAGATTACGAAAAAGATCGCGATATAATTAGTACTCGGAAAATAACGTGTCTGAATTCAAATAGCAATATAATACCAATGTCAGCCTAGAAAATCTCTATAACTACTCTGATTTGTCAATAGAACCTTATTAACTCATTAAAGTATGTGTCGGGATAAAAAAAAATTATTTCACTTCTATATCAGTATAGATATACCTATACCTATGTAGGTACATGAAAATGTTTTTTCAAAAATCCGCTGACACCGCCGTGCTCGCTAAACAAAATACTCCTTCTTAGATCGTTCAAAAAGCGAGAACTCGTCAACTTTATCTATCTCTTTTTACTCCATTACCGGATTCTAAGAATAAGAAGAAGAAGCACGTTATAAAAGTGTTAAAAATTGCACACACGCACGTGGATGATGATAAGTGCTGCTGCTATGCTGCTGCTTCTGCTCCCCTTTGCTTGGATCCTCTTGTATACTGCGCAGTTATAATTATATGGGGACACGCGATGAGTTTGCTGCTACCATTGCCACTCTCTGCCACTAACCACCGCTACTGTGTTTTCTTAAAATGTACGAATAGGTGCGAATCAAAGATTTTAAGTTCTTTTTATTTTTTTACTATGGGGCTCCACCCTCTGCTCGCTTCACTCGCCTGCCCCCAATTTTCTATAAGTTTAGAAAATTTGCTTTCTTTGAGTACTGGGCAGCCTTAAGGATATCTCCACGCATGCCCAAATCGGCTGGGCAGCCTTGGGGATATCAAATAAGTTTCAAGAATTTGCTAAATTACAATTGCTTTTTATTCAGTTATTATAATTATCGTGGGCCTTTTTTGTTGATGTATATTGAATGTGTATCTTCCTATTTTCATAATCACTACTTGATGACCTTAGCCTCATACACTCTCGCACACTGCCACACATGCACTTGTACGTATTTACGTATTCATACATGCCTATATTAATACCATAATAAAAAAAAAAAACCGCTGCTAACTACATTAGCAGAATGCTTTCTCAAAGAATTTCGAAAAACAAAATTAATTGTATTTAAAATCTCACTATTTTAC
>JAPYZE010005091.1:0-17280 GCA_030522805.1 Leptomastidea abnormis | reverse complement strand
TATATATATATATATATATATATATATATTTTTTTTTTTTTTAGGCAATGGTTATACTACTAGTTGTGTGTATCGCTTGTGACAATGGGGCGGGAGAAAGCAAGACAGAAAGAGAGAGAGACAGAGAGAGAGTATGAAAAAAGGAGCTAGATCGAAGGAAAAAAAAGAGAGAGAATCAGTCGTGACAATGCCGGGCGTTGACGTGTTTATATAGCTGCAACATACACACACACGGTGCACCATGAGGGGCCCCCGGGTTTCTCTGATGTGCTCTTATCCCATATACGAGCTACCCTTGGCGTGTAGTTTAGCTATGAGATGGGATACCTATATGTGTGCCTATATAGTGTTTGGTATATTTGTTATAGATCGACAGTAGGTATATAGCGCAGTGCTATGTAACAATTTGTGCGGATTTTTATTATATATTGTTCCCGGGCGTGCGTATATCCTGTGTTTGCCCAGCGACACGATGATCGACGACGAGTAAACGACGACAAGAATATATGCAAGGGACTCTACTCCCGGGGCCTCATACTATACTACTGCTACCATTACCAAGGTGTAGGGCACGCCCCTCTCCTTTTCTCCCTTTCTTCCCTGTCATCGTCAGGGGGATGCGTGTATGTTATGTGTGTGTCGGCGCCTCTTTTTCTCTCTCATTCTTCGCTTCTCGTTTACACATACACACCGCCCTGATGATGATTTTCTCTGCCCCATTCATCCTTCCTTCCTTGCTTCCTTATTTCTGTATAGTCTGCGATTAGATAGATATCATGGGCGTGCAATACAAGTCATGGTTAAACTTAAATATATCGCAAGATGCAGCAGCAGCAGCTCTCGTCATACCACATCGTTTATACACTATGTCTGTCCGTCAGTTCGTCCAAGAAGTAACTGCAAGACTTTGACACTGAGTCGCAACAACAACTATAGGTGGTGTACACGCCCCCCCCGCGACGACGTACACGCGTAGAGCGCATATATATCCCAGTATAGTATAGCTCGGCCAATTTAATTCATAAGCTCTCGGGGGTTAAGCTCGGATTTGTGGCTTAGCACTGATGGTGTTTGCTACCACGAGAGAGAGAGAGAGAGAGAGAGAGAAAGAGAGGCAGTTTAACTGTTTCCGCGACGGACGTCCCGCGAGAGACGACAAAGGTATGTAGGTAGGCTTGAGAGAGAAAGAGAAGTATCAGGAAGTACAAGAGGCTGGTCTAGAACTACTAGAAGATGGTCTCTCTCTCTCTTTCTCTCTCTCTTTCTTTTCCTGGTCAGGTAGAGAGACACAAGGGTAAGCAACCTGTGCAGAGTTGACAGCTCGATAATCGCAAGCCGTTAGTCTCATTTCTCTCGTCGCGACGCCACACAACATAAATGCTTATTTCCTGGGCCTCGTTCTACCCTCATCATTGAATGTACCTATAACCCAAGAAAACAATATTCCTATAACCCAAAGAAAAAGAAGGAGGTGCAAGCAAATTACTGGCTGTATATAGGACCTACCTACCTTATACCTATACCGTCGGCCGACGGCTCACGCACACTCGGGCACGTGCACACGCCATCACAGCATCAGTATAGGAGCTCTTTTGCTGCCGACGGATCGAAACCCGATATCGCATCACACGACGACACACCCGACGGGCCCAAATAGCACAGACACACACTCACACACACACACACACACACACACACACACACACACACACACACACACTCACATTTGCACACAATGGACCAAAAATATTTTCTGCTCCGCCTACCGATATACTTATATTTATACCTATGGTTCATGACGCGCTATATGTGATTGGTATTAGCCGTCTTAGCTGCGTAATTTGCGATTGAGAACTTATGTATTAGAAATACACTGACACACATTTTCAGGAGCTAACAAACACTCAGATTCTCTGGATGGATTATCTCTCTCGCGCGCGCAGCACACGCCTTTAAGGGTTTCTGTCTGTATAGCAATCGATCATCATCCTTGGCACGCGTCTCTAAGGATCATCTTCACGTTAATTGCAAAACGATCGGTGTATAAGAGAGAAGACCGGGATTTATATATATTGTATGTATATAATGTATTATGTATAGGAAAGCTTTTGGCTTTGCTACTATTACACACTTCATATAATGCCATAAGGATTATTATATTATAGCTACTCTTGGTATATAATTAGCTCTTGCGTTTATTATATTTAACTGATCTACTATTATACATTTATAACTATTCTACTTCTATGGTTATATGATGATTTGGAGAATTTGATGTTCAAGGTATATATTTTGAATATTGGATATTGCTTTGTTTTTGATGATGATGGTTGTTGTTGATGATTGTTGATGATTCTTTTACATGAGAAGATTATAGTTTGGCTAAGAATATTACAAGTAATTAATTAATTAGGAATCCGAAAGTTGTATAGATTAATTAAGTAGCGTGAATTGATAACTATACAGGTTGGTGCATGATCGATATCACAAATTCTAGTTTTGGACATTTATGATTGAAACATCAAAACTAAAATTAAGTAGGGGGTTGTCCAAAAGTAGTTAAACGCGTGCTATAATCATCTCACACACACACACACACACACACACACACACACACACACACACACACACACACACACACACACACACACACACACACACACACACACACACACACACGTGTGGCATTAAAAAAAGTATAAAAAAAAAAGAAAAGTCGGCCAGGAGCGAAATACTAGAACAAATTAAGAAACTTCTTCTTTTTTTTATCCTCCTCATCGGTTTTAGCCCCAAAACGCACGCACGCACGCAAAGTAGCAGAAGCAGTTCTCCACACACCGACATGATAAAGGCCGTATAGTTAAGATTTTATTTGAGTGATTTGTGTTTTAATCCGCTCTTGGAGCCTTTTGGGGATATATAGGTATATAGTATAGGGAGGTGGGGGAAAAATACGGATTCCTCTCCGCTAATCCTTGCGAACTGCGTCCACGCGTGTGCTCGTGTGTGTGTGTAATTCTTTTTTTTATTTTATTTTTTTTTTTTGGTTTGTTGGTATATCGCTACCTGTTTCTACTCTCCACGCGATTTTCAAAATGTGTACGCCCCTTTGTGTCAACTTTGAACGTAGCTAGAAATATTATATATTTTGTGTGTGCGTGTGTGTGTGATGTTTTTTGGAATATAATATATAAACTCGCAAATTTCGTTATATCCGGGACATAAATTGTTAATCAGGATGAAATTTTGGAAAATTTTGTATGAATTTTTGAAATGAATTATTTGAAAAGCTATACTAATGAGCAATGATATTTAAGGTTCGACAAACGTGTTTTTGGGTTTCGTACGTTTGAAGTGTAAGTTACAACGGCTTTATATACATTTGAGTCATTGTGTTCATGCATGGGAGGGCTATACTGCGGCGATAATAATAAACATATCTCATTTTTGTTATAATCACCGTTGTAATTTTGGCGCCACTCGACCCTTTTTGTTTGCATATATTACATGTTCGTTAATTAGAAGTGATCGTTTCAATCCAGATTTGCTATCATAACTTGGCTGACCGAGGCTTACATACATTACGAAATTACAAATAATTGGTGTTGTACATGACCTAACGCATACAATAATATATAATTTACCGGAATTTTTTTATTCCTCTCTTATCTTTTTTATTGCTGTATTGTTATGGAGTTGAAGCAATAATCAAAACAAACTTTATGGTGATCGAGTATATTTTTTTTTTTTTTGTTTTTTTTTGGAACGTCTAAACGATGTTAAATGTTTCTGTGGATTATAAATCTGAACAATTATTTTTTCAACATAACAAAAGTAGCGCGTTTTTCATGATTTATTACATTAATTTATAATTTCTCTCACTTGGTATGCATCCGTAGCTTTGAAAGTTGACTAATTTCCTAATCAATTAATTCAGGGTATGATTCATCCAAGCGAAAAAGAGAGCCACACGTACGACAGAGAGAGAAAGAGAAAAAGAGAGACACACACTCTCGCAAAGTTTTTTTCACCGATTCTGATGCCTGCTTACAATATATTACATATATAAATTTAAATAATTTATAATTTATATGCATGGAATTTCTATCGAAAAGCCATGAAAAAAGCAATTTACGGCATATTTTACTTTTGATAGAGAGACAATTATATAATTCGAAGAAGAGAAATATGAAAATGAAAAAAATAAATAAATAAAAATTCGCGCACTTTTATAATATGCGGAGCTATCTGTGTGTCTAACAAATATCAATAATGACAGTTGTGTATATCAAAATTTAATGCTATAATTTGATGGAAGAGCCTTATAGTTTTACAGGGAATCAATATATTAGTTTTGAAAAAATTCGTAAACGTGACGAAAAAAAAATATTATTGATATCAAGAGCTAGAAATATATATATATTTAACGCGTGCTACGACTGTTACACATGCAAATATAATTTGAATAATCTTAATTATGTATAAATGAAGTCAGTGTAGATATATAAAGATACTTATTATATAGGTATACATGTATATATCGCATGTAAATGCCTTAAGTAAATTTCCAGTACGGCTCGTTAACTTTTTCGATTACGGATTATTGAATTCGACAGAGTCTACACTCGAGATATATTGCACTTATCGAATTATAAAAAGCTTATACTTTACTCACCCCTCTATACCCACTGCGGGCTAGAAGAAAAAGAAGAAAAAAAAAAGAAGCAAACAAACAGGCATTAATGCGTAATGCACGATTGCTGTAGTTTATCTTGTAACGACATAGTCTTTACTTTATTTTTTTTTTTTTCGCCCGTCGTCATCAATTTTTCTAATCGCTGATAGACACAGACGGTAAAAATATAAGTACCAAGTTCAAGCAACTCAAGGAATTAACTCATTATATGAGATTAGATTTTCTTTAAAATATAATAGCAGTGTTTTTACAATTATAAGTACATTTAGCTATTATGTATAACCATTATTTTCAAATCATTTCTCCTATTATATATTTGAGATTATTGTTTATGTATTACATGCAAATTTATATTTTCCCTGCAGGATACATCACTATAGCTAATGAATTGGAAAAAAAAATTTTTAAATCCTGTTAAAATGCACGTACCGTGTTAAAATGGAAAAAAAAAAATACGGAAGCCACATAAATGCGTTATGATTTTTTTGTATAATTCGAAGGATCACTGCGTGTGCTGGAGATTTCGCGGTCATATAAAGTCAATTCGTATATAGGTATAGAGACACGTGTGTATTATGTTGGATGGAGTGGTCACGTGCCTAGGATCATCTCTACGGCTAATCTCGGATCGTTATTATTCTAAATAAATTATTTTTGGCTGGGTTGGCAGGAGAGAAAGAGAGAAAAAGAGCTGAGATTTTACGACTGACAATAAATTGTTGCGTTTATATATTCGTATGTAATATAGAAAGGGGATACCTTTATGTCTATAAAAATTATAAATTGTGGTAAAAATAATCTTTTGACGTTTGTTATATAGTAATTGTAGTATTGCTTCGTTTATTGAGATGGTGATATAACGAAGACGTTTGAAAAGACACAAAATTTATATGCATGCAATTACGAGTCGATATATGGACAAAGATATAATTTGATTGTTGTCAAGTACGTGGTAAACCGCAAATTCACAGTTGAAATATATGGGGAAGGATATAAAAGGGTCGTCATTTCCCTACCAGAGTTTACCATTACGGTCAAAAAAGGGCAACAAAAAAAAAAGAAGAAGAAAATTGTTCAATTAGTCAAAGCAGAGCGCATAATGTCTAATTTGTTCTACGTGATTTATAACAATAATTATAATGTGGTCAACGCATGAGCTGACCGCACAAAAGCTGATCACCGCACTCGAGATTCGATAATTAGGGAATCCTTGTACACTATACCTATATACTATTCCATTAACACTTGAATTCCTAAGAAAATATTTAAATCATCACGCCTATGGAAAAAGAAGTCTCATTATCACGGCTAAATGTTCATCACCAATATTTACAGCAGCACAAGAATATACTGCGGAAGCAGCCCAGGTCAACAGATACCTAAATCACAGAAAATGAAATATAGGTACGAGGTGTGGTGGTGATGATGGTGGTGGTGGTGGTGGTGGGGAAAAAAAAGAAAAAATAGATGTACAAATAATACGCATACACTTAATAGCTTTTGCGGGGGGAAGAGAGAGAGAGAGAGAGAAAGACTATACCTTTATTTATCTGCTCGCAGCTACTCACAACTATGTGTGTACGACAACTAATGGTGGTTAAGGATCCGGCACGTTTTTCCATCCATCCATCCATCCATATAGCTATATCCCCTTGAGGGTATATTTTTTTTTCTCTCTCTCTCTCTCTCTTGCTTTCTGAGTGTAGGACATGACCACATAGAGTTTGCAGCCCAATCGCACCTATAGGTGTAGGTATAATATTGTCTTTCTCTCTCTCTCTATGTATATACCTCCGGTACTTTGGTTTCTAGACAATAACTTAATCCCGACTGGACCTTAATGATAATCGCTAGAAATCGTAAGCGCCGTGTCGTAAAGCTCTTTGTCTTCACTTTTAAGATTTACGTGAGATTAGCCAGTTATTTTTACCGAGACTTTTGGGACGACTGCTGCTTAGATACAAAGATCATGATGATGAGGGACACACACACAGACACACACATATAGCGCAGGTGTCTCGTGTCTCTTCTTTTCTTTTCTTTTTCTCATTCTTCTTTCGTCTCCTCCTACTTCTTCTTCTTCTTTTCTTATTCTTTTTTTTCCTATTTGCACGTGCAATTATCATCGACAAACATATATATACTACTGAATATTAATTTATGATCTTTTCTGATTGTTTAAAAATTTGCTAAAAAAATTTAAGTTTTTTATAATTTTTCTAATTATGATTACAACTCGTGTTAAGTGTTAACAATTATTTCAGTAAAAATTAAAGATTATATAGAATTAGAAATTACACCGTGTACGACTCTTTATTTCCCTCTCTTTAAGCAGATCTTATAATGTATGTGTGTATAAAAAGTTTAATTTCCGCATTCCTTAGCTGTCCACTCGCATTTAAACTTTATAAATTGGATTTATGCAATTTGGTGCGTGTATGTATATGCAAGTGTGTGTGTGTGTGTGTGTGTGTGTGTGTGTGTGTGTGTGTGTGTGTTATATTCAACTTCACGCGCTCGCATTTCTTACCTCTCCCTTTTCTTTCTCTCTTTCTCTCACCATACGATAACCAGTAGCTGCTTGGCAATAAGTTGAAACTAAGTACGGGTATTTAAATTCATATAAATAAAAGTAAATATTGACGTTGTCGCGTGTGTTCAAGTTCGCTACATATATCTATACACACACCTCACCTCACCTCACCTCTCACTCTTATCTAAGTATAGAAACTGCAACTCTTTTTGTTTAAGAACTCGATGACTACCTATCGACTTATAAGATATATATTATACATACATATAGCTTGAACCGCGGTGAACCGTCAATTGCCACACCGTGCAAAACTAAAGCTCATTTCGCTTGATTTTTATTTCTCCCCTTTTTTTTCTTATCTCGCTTTAAAAAGACACGAAGGTGTCCTACGGTTTTAGCCACGTCGTTGCGCGTAAAGCTGCTTGAAAGAAGAAGAAGAAGAAAGAAGAAGAAGAAGAAGAAGAAGAAGAAGAAGAAGAAGAAGAAGAAGAAGAAGAAGAAGAAGAAGAAGAAGAAGAAGAAGAAGAAGAAGAAGAAGTAGGGGGAAAAGGAAGACAAGCGTAACGAAGCTTGCAAGAGATCTCTCGTATGCATGGATATGCTTATAGATATAGATATAGCGCAAAGCTTGTTTTCTTCCTGTGATGGTCCATAGCTGCAATAGCGCGTGCAGCAACAGCAGGAGACTTGCGTCGCCGCGCGTAATGTAACGGTATATATACATATACATAGAACCTATCGCCTGCGTGCCGCATCTTTTACCTTAACTTGCGAGTTTTCTCACTTATAAACACACACACATACCTATATATACGTATCTACAGATATAATGTGTATAATGCTTGAAGACGTAGAGAAAGTCAAGTCTTATTCTTTTTCCCTTCTCTCCCTCGCTGGAATATGTAAAGGAGTATATGAGAAAGAGTATGAGGGAAGCTGCATAACAGCAAGCTAGAAAATTTGTAGGAAAAAGCAGCTTTGGAGAAACTGCTGGAAAGGAATACACGTACCTACTACTCATAAATGTAGGAGTAAGGGGGAGGAGGGGGAGTCTCCATAATAGCCGATAATAATTTATGCGGGTTGTTTTGCTCGCGCGCGGGGAATCTCGATTATTGTTATTGGTCATTTTGAGAGCTGCTGCATCGATGTCGATTCTTTTTTTTTTCATCTTACTTTTTTTCCTCTTACCTCACCTCTTCTATAGGCGATTTGTTTTTTATTTTTCTATAACGAAGCTGGATAGAAAAGCAGAAGCAGTATAAGGATAGTGCATATAAGAAGAATCAAGGAGTAAAAAGGATGAAGAAAGGGTAGGGGGGAGGAAGGGTGGAGGAAGGGTGGAGGTTGAAATGCAGAAAAGAGAAGCTGCGATGGAAGAGAGAAAGAGAGAAGAGAATAAGAGAAAAGAAGTCGATATCGAGAGAGAAGAAGCGTATATGCAAAAAGGGAACGAAGAGAGTGAGTGTGTGAGAGAGGTAGTGGTGGTGGTGGTAGTTGTGGTAGCGGGAGTATGTATGCTCTTTGTTGGGGAAAAGGCTGGGCGCTCTCGCGGCCATTCGAAAGTCAATATATGGCCCGCGCTCTCACCTCTCGCACCCGTGCACACACGCAAACACACACACACACACACACACACACACACACACACACACACATCTATACATACCTATATACGTACAGAGAGAGAAAGATGGTATAGGAGGGAGTGAGAAAGAGAGAAGTATGAGAGGGTCGGCGAGAGAGAGAGAGAGAGAGAGAGGCGGTCGCACATATATTATTAGCCCCCGGTGCAGCAGCAGCAGGAGCAGCTCTCGCTCGCTCGGGGCCTCTAATGATGATCTACGGCCGGCTACCGCGCACAGCTTCTATAAACCTCCTAATTCCTCCTCTATAAATTCGTCCGCGCGTATACCACGGGCATCGGGTCGAGAGAGAGAGAGAGAGAGAAAGAGAAGAGAGAGAAAACGAGCCTGGAGTGCCGAGAGCGAAAAAAAAGGCCAAATAAAGCCGAAATAAAGGAGCAGAGCTGCTGATGCAGCCGAGAAGTGCTGTGAAGAAAAAAAAGAGGTAAAAAAAAAATTGGAAGCAAAAGAGAAAGAGAGAGAGAGATATTCTGTATAAAGGTCTTGAGAGAAACTCTTGAGATTCTCTTATACCTATATATATGCGAAAGAGAAGCTCGTCCTAACTATGCGTTGAGTATAAAGACGAATAAGAATATTATTATAGGTACATATAGTATATGGGAATATAAATATTGCACGGTATATAGGTATCTGAAATGTATAACTTCTATTATAGAAGTTGTAGAGGGAAGTCAAGGGCACGTCGGGAAAACGACGACGTTGCTACTGCTGATATGTACTGTTACTGCTGTATAACTGGTGCTGCAGTGATTATTAGATGGTGTGTTGGAGGAGATGCAATGTATAAATGTATAGAGTACAGAGGTATCAATGCGCCGACGCGAGCGCAAGCTCTCTTTCTCTCGCGGGTACACCACGCTGATATATATATATACTTACATAGTAGTAAGTAGGGCGGAGCCTGCGCGTATCTCGGAGGCTGGAGCGATGTTACGCGCATGTATAGGAGGGATTCAACTCAAAAAGGCAGGAAGGAAGGAAGGAAGGAAGGAAGGAAACGAGATGTATCTATATCTATAGGTATAACACTATCTCTTTCTCGCGCGCCTGCGTCCTTTCGTTTTATGGATTTTTTGGTCGTCGCGAACATTGAGAGCTATAGCTGCTATAAGTACGCGAAAATATATAAGAAAAAAAATGCAAAAGGGTGCAAGGAAAAAAGGGGAGAAGAAGTGGGAAAGGGGTTGACTATAAATAGATATATATATCCCCGACGATGATGACGACGTGTCTAGTACGTGTAGACTTGGGACTGAAAAGTATTAGCAGGGCCGGAAAATGGTTTTTCCTCTATTTTCAAGCGCCCAAGAAGACGAAGACGAAGAAGAAGAGGGACCCCCTTCCCTTAATAACGCAGAAAATGTGTTTATATATACGTAAAAGAGAGAGACCCCCAGTGGCGCGTGCGCGTTTACATCCCCATACTGCTATTTATGCTACTTGTGTAAAGGAGGTAGTACTTTACCTCCTACTACTACTACTAGACAGGGTGAGGAAGACCCGGAAAAACAGGGACCTCGTAAATCGGGCCCTTCTTTCTCTCTTTCTCTCTCTCTCTCTCTCTCTCTCTCTCTCTCTCTGTTAATGCGACAGATGATTAGTGCCCTGCTGGAGATGTGGTTAGCAGAGACAATAGGAAAATATAGGTATATTACCTACCAAAGAGGAGAAAAAGGAAGTGCAGGAGGGTATGTATAGTATGTAGAAGAAGAGAGGGCCACTCGCTGTGAGGGACACCTAGAAAAGAGACACAGGGGGATGAGAGGAAACGATGACGATGAGGGTGGAGGGGGGAACAAAAAGTGGTGGTAATAACACCAGGGGCCCTTTTATATATATTATAGGTAACACTACTAGCGCGCATCTTGAAAACGCAGCGGTGGCCGCGCGGGCGCGCGCCGCCGGCAAACGGACAGTGGGCCCCGTAGATATAGTATATAGCCTGTAGTACAGAAGCAGACCAGATATATATTTAAGGGGCCCGAATCCAGCGACACTTGTCAGTTCGTAGTTGGAGCTCCAGTCGGCTGCTGCTATACTGCTGCTGTTGCTAGTTAGTTTACCGCGCGCTGCTCCACCTACGATTTCGATATTCTTCTTTTTATTTTCTCGCCTTAGCAGCTGGCTTTGCTTATATAAGCGAGAAAGAAAGAATTTAATGTGATGTCTCTTGTGTTGCTGTTGTTGTGAATTGTGAAGAAACTGGTATATATATATATACTTATTGCTTGGTATATTTTTTACTGGCAGGCCAGTTGTGTGTTGTTGAAAACGTGTGAAAAAAAAAATAGTGATCGTTAGAGATTTTTGATGCTGCGCTTTCATCTTTAATTTCTTATCAATTGGTCGAGTTAGTTTGATATTTTTTCTGCTGTGCGGATTTATTTTTGAGACATATCCGTAGATCGAGATTGAAGTCGAGTAAGTTTTTTTTGTTTTTTTATTAATTTTAAAATATATGTTTAGTATTAATATTTTAGAAGAAGCGAGTAATTATTTAGTGTATTGGATAGTATAGGAATTTACAATTGCTAGGAAATCGTAAATAAACTCATCAATAAAATTTTATCTCCATAGTAAACTTGTATAAATATTTGTGCATGTTTGTGTGTAAACAATCGATAATTTAATTTCTCTATTTACTTTCTAAATGACGAAACAAGTGTTTACATACTGAAAATTAAGATTGCTTACATTCTTAAGCATTGTAATTATTGATTGTCATAAATTTTTCATAATTTTCATAAAGCTCTAATCTCGAAATTTTATGATGTAGAAGTATTAAAAAAAAAAATACAAATACAATTTAAAATAACATTATTTTAAAATTAACACATTTCTTTTAATTAATGAAATCCAAGCGATTTAACGTGTCAAAGGTCATTTAGAGAGTAGTTTACGAATTTAAAGAACTCCTTATACGCTTAAAAGATTTGGCAAGGATTTTCCTGACTGAGCCGCCGCTACCGCCGCCGTCGAGAGAGATTATTGTCGGAACATCGGTAATTAGTTTATATCCGCGCAACAAGTGAGACTCGCCAACTTTTTGAAAATTTCGCTATACAATCACAACAACAATAATAATAATAATAATCAATTATTTTAATATTATTTTTTTATTTTTATAAAAAATAAAAAATAAAATTATTGTATCAACTTCAAAAGACAGCTGATCATACAAAACAGCAACACTTATGTATATACATACAACCTACGGTTGTCCGTCGGACGACGACGACGACAACGTAGCATATATAATAGTAGTGTCATGTAGAAAAATAATGTCAAAAAGTTTATTTTGACGCGTTGACTGGGTCTCAGCAGCAGCAGCATCCTCTTCGGAATATCAATATTCACCATACTATACATACATACATAATAGCGACTGCTCTAAAAGCAGCTCCGTCACTGTATAGTTGTACCTACTCCACGGCGCGTTAAATGGAGAAAATTGATTTTCTGAAGAGGCTAGCCGTCGGAGTCCGAACTCTCTGGGTTATACATACATATAATATAGGTATCCATTGAGACATCAAAACAAATCTTTTGTGCGCTACCGTGTCAGTCAGGGGATGCGCGCTCGACCGGAACAAGTGTAATCATGGCGATAATATACGGGATCTTTTTTTTTTCTATTATCTCTTTATGTGTTGTTGTGTATTATATTGCATCTAATTGCTGCGTCAGGATATCGTTATTATTCTTTGATCTAGCGCTCGTTTTTCTTTTTTCTATAGGCCAAGTATTTCAGTAGTAGTAGTAATAGTAAAACCTGCAGGTATATAATACATCAGATGGTTTTCCGCTGGTATACTCTATTGATTGATTGATTGATTGATTGATTGATCGATGTTGGAATGTACTTTGACTACAGCCGCGTAGGTCGTCGTTTATTAAAAAAAAAAAATACTTGATTTAACGTAAACGAATAGAAAAATTATACGACGATGCGCTTCTATTATCGAAATAAAATTTGACGAGAATAAGGAAAAAAGCAGGAAGGAGGGCTATTATAAAAAAATTATCTGTGCATTAAATAGCCTATATACCTAATATTACATGCTCGATTAAGTTTCACTTTTAATATAGAAAAAAAAAGGGAAAGGGAAGGGAGGGAAAACGATATATTATAGACAAGATGTTTTTTTTTACATATTCTTCAAGGCAATCTCAATTAATCCGATATATCATTTTTCCAAGGTGTTCCAGGGTAACAAGAGAGAGAGAGAGCAGTATTGTATAAAAGAGTTGGATAAAAATCGTCATTGGATAACCAGGCAGTATATATTTCTAACAATAGCACATATCAGTATATAATTCTCTTAAATTACCCGCAATAGAAAAGGTTTATGAAAATAATCAAGAGCATAATCAAAACGGGTAATTTTATAAAAAAGTGTTTTACAAGCCCGGAAGAAGAAGAAAAAGAAGAGGAAGTCTGCTGTTATCTAAGCAGCGAAGACGGTGGCGGCGGCGGCATTGGTATAATTTGCCAGCCGCGGTGTGATAGTAAAAAAGAGAAGAAAAAAAGAAGTAGTTGTGGTTGTTGTTGTTCCATATTATCGTTGTGTAAAAATCAAGTCAGGGTGGCGGGTGGCGAGCTGGCTTGCCTGGCGAGCTACATGACGGGATACCTAAAGGCCGCTGCTGCCCAAGGCGGCGTTGGTATGCCAAGTGCGGTCGTAGGTTCCCAGTATCATCACCAGTCCGTCGGACATCACACGACCGCGCATCATCCGACGAGCGGGATTCACCATCAAATCGGCATGGGTCATCCGCATCACACGCCTGGTCACCACGGCCTCTCCGGACCTTTCCTCACCGGCCACGGACATCCGCACGGACATCATCTGGATACCCACCTGGTTGGCTTTTCTCAAGGTGAGTTCAAAATCGATATCTTTAATATCTCTATCTCTTTCTTTCGGTATGTGTGTGTTAGTATGTGTTTGTGTGTGTTTGTAAACCAACGTGGACTTAGGGAAAAAATGTCAGCAGTGTATGTGTCTTATATACATAGATAGACAGAAATTTATTAGCAGGTATGCGTATGCGTATGTGTGTGCCATAGTAAGCGAGAATGATGAGCTGTGCAACTACTACTACTACTACGACTACGAGGAGGATCGAAGGTATCGACTGCCGGGAAGCCAAACAGCCGCCCTCGAGTATAACAGCAGCACCAGCCCAGCAGAAGCAGCAACAGCAGTAGTGGCAGTTTCACCAGGGCTTCCAGTCGGTCGTCCGGGTATAAGAGAAAGACAGAGAACACGGCAACCCGTCAGAGCAAAAGCAAGAGCAAGAGCAAGTGAGAAAGTATAGAAAGGGAGGGGGAGGGAGGGAGAGAGAGAGAGTCAGGCGCGCGCGTAAGCCGCTTATCAGGCTGCTGGCAGCCTCCACGCAGGCAAGCAAGCAAGCAAGCAACTGCCCTCTGCGAGCGTCTCCATGGATACCGAGTGCTCTCTCTATATCTCTGTGTGTGTGTATTTGTATGTGTGTGTCTGCCTCTCTTTTTCTCTCTCTGCCTCCCTCCTGCTCTCTCTCTCTCATCTCCTGGAGTATACCTCCTTTCCATTCCCTCGTTTTCGACGACGTCGACGTCGACTATACTCTTTATATATGTACCATCGAGAGAAAGAAAGAAAGAAAGAAAGAAAGAAAGAAAGAAAGAAAAGGAGTCTGACGATGATGAGGCTGCACTTGTTGAGAGGAGCTGTTCCTCTTTCTCGAAGATGGTTTCGATGTCGCTTGGCTCTATCCAAACGCAGCAGCAGCAGCAGTACGCGTGTCAATGTTTATTTTATTAGGCCACCCACCCATCCTACCCATCCATCCATCCAACCAGGGGGGTTGTCTCCCTCCTTTTGTGATGCTCCAGTAGTAGTAGTAGAAGTCGTTGTCGTTGACGTAGTCGTTAGCATTGCCGCAAGCTATGTGTGTATATACGCCATATAATACACACTCGCACCCAGACAAGCAAAAAAACGCCCGCACTTAACTCCTCGGCAATCGATCGCAATGAGGCGCGACGAATTCGTCGTTCTCGTCCTCGTCGTTGTTGGTTATAGGGAGAGAAAGTGAGAGAGAGAGCGAGGGTTGAGGTTGAACAAGCAAAAAGCAGCAAGTATAAGCACGTGCCACGCGTGCCACACCACCCGCGCCCTGGGGGCCCTTCTCACTTTTTCTCTATAACGCCTCCATCCATCCATCCATCCATCCCTTCTCGGTATATACGTATGTATATAGACTAACACTAATTGCAGGGTAAACACTCGAGAGTGAGTGAGAGTAGAGAGCTGCTGGCCTGCAAACGAGCAGTCCTTCGAGGATATTTATATATCCTGCGTGGCTTATGGCGCCAAGCTCACACGCGATATATATACCTATTATATGCCAGCTATGCCTATGCTAACACAAGTAGTAGTAGTAGTAAAGGGGAAGTTGAGGTCGATGGAGAAGGGGCGAATGAGGAGTGAAAAAGAGAAGGAGGAGGAGGAGAAGAAGGTGGAGTGGAGACGGGGTCTCGGTCGAGTAGTAGGTGGCATGCAAGGTGTGCCCCGTGCACTATACTATACAGGAACACTGAAAAACGAAACTCATCCGATTAGCACGTCAGAGAGTCGCGATACGTTCTTTCTTGCTTGGACTGGGGGGGACCGGATGCGCTTGGGGCCTGTAGAATAAGGCCCAGGGTATTCCGTTACCTACCCCCCCCTGCCCTATATAGCTTCTCCGAGGATTAGCTCCGTGACTGGGCTAATACGCGCAGCGAAAAAAGAAAGAGGCACACGTGCATGGCTCTGATCTACACTCGGGTGTGTCGTGCTAACGAAGCTATATACTACTGCCATTTACCGTCACTATATGTGTATGTAATTTGCCACGTGTTTGATTTTTCATTTAATTTTTTACTTACTTAATTATTAAATTTTTCTCTCGCTTGCTCTTTATACGGTTTAATGAGCATGTTACGGAAGTAATGGGTAGCCTATTTTGCCTTTAAATCCTTCTAAGTATGCAACGTTTTACGCAGAAGAAGCATGAAATTCGGTTAGTACAACTCCCATTGACTCGTCGGCAGATTTGTATCACGAAAGAGAAAGATAAGAGTAAAAGGTATATGAGTGTGTGTGTATGTGTGTGTATAAAGATTTGCGCGTATAGCAAAGGAGCCAATTCAATAAAATATAGAGAAGGGGGAACATAAACGAATTTAGGACCATTAAAGACTCACTCGTTCTCTCGCTCGCTCGCTTGCTGTATATGTATAGGAGTATAGGAGGGTGTGTGTGCTGACTGAAGCCGACGTCTGATCTTGTTTCGGGCCAACGAGCCCAAAATCGCGGCGACGATGACAACAGAGCAGCAAAGCAAAGAATATATTCTATCCATTCTTCCCCTATATCGTCGTCATGGCCAAGGCACAGGCAAACACGCATATAGTCTACTGCTGCTGTTGCATGCACGCATACATATACACATAGTGAGCCACCCCCGCGCGATAAATCGAATGATATGGCTGAAAGTACAGAAGGGAAAAGAACTAGGAGGAGGAGGAGACGGACTCGAGGACTTTTTCAACGTGTATCGATTGCACTTAATAGGGGAGATAGGATATTTATACTATACTTTTCACTCTCTCTCTTTTTCTCTCTTACTCGCACCCACACTTATATTACTATATGTATTACTTATACCCCCAAGGTGCTTAACGTAGATTTCTTTCTTTCCTTTCTTATTCGACTAATTGATTAGTTGGCAGTTAATTTATGACTTTATCTTGAGATGTCGTGTGCAAAATTATTGTTTTTTATCGTGTAACACCTTGACAATTGTTTTTCTATTCATTCATGTTATTATTTTATTGAATTATTATTATTATGGATTATTTGAAATAGTAAGCTAATTTTTAAAATAATGTATCGTAAGATTTTGAAACATTAAATGTAAGCGATTTTTTATATAGTTTTTAAAAATTTACAATTCACACACAACTTTGACGAATAATTCTAACTCCATAGTTATTTTTCATGTCTACTTTTCCACAGAGAAAAAGAGATAGAGAGAGAGGTTTCGAAGAGCAATAGTGATCCGTAGTCGTGGCTACACATAAAAAAAAAAAAAATATACCTATATATATTTTCGCGTTACTGCAGCGAGCGAGTACAGACGAAATATAGCCTGGTCGATACGAAAGCAGCATACATACACCGCAGAGAGATAGAAAACTGGAGTATATAGAGGCAGCTATGGGATTGAAGCAGCAGCAGTTACTCTCTTCTCTCCCCTTGCCATTTCTTATACATATATATTTTCTCTCGCATCTATCTCCTGGGCGCGTATACTCGTTGCCGTAGCAAATATACAGCAAGCCTCGATTTTCGAGCGCTCGCTTATATATA
>JAPYZE010005090.1:0-18004 GCA_030522805.1 Leptomastidea abnormis | reverse complement strand
TGTCTGTCTGTCTGTCTGTCTGTCTGTCTGTCTGTCTGTCTGTCTGTCTGTCTGTCTGTCTGTCTGTCTGTCTGTCTGTCTGTCTGTCTGTCTGTCTCTTCCTTATCGTGTACACGTGCTGCTATTACTGCTAGAGAGCTACTCGCGCGCACTAGAACAAGTCTGCCGGTCTCTCCTCCCTCGAGCCTTGCCGGTAACTCATCCTCCTGCCCTATGTTCTCCCCTTTTCCCTGCTCTACTTATGTCCAAGAGCTTCTGCTACTGCTGTTGCTGCTATCGCACGCGCCTGCTGCTGGCGCGTGCTACTAACCGTGCAGCAAACATGCGCGGCTCGGCGGGATGTTTTTACATCTCGTCACAAATCTTAATATTATTTTTTTAAGAAAAAAAAATAAAATCAATATGATTATAAAAAATTTATTTTTAATTTGTTTCAAAAAGCATTTAAATAATTTTTTTTTGATTTCTTTTAATACAATATTAGTAACTTTTTCTTTGATAAATCAAAAAATGATCCAGAAAACTATGAAAACAATACGTTGTTCAGCTAGACGCCTAGACTTGCATTTTTAATCAACATAACATAAGCATTGACTTTTAGATTTAATTCGTGTGGTGAAAGAGCTTGAATATTATCTCATGTTTTGATAGAAAAATTTAGATGTAAATTTTTATTTGTTTATTCTGTGCCTTATTGTACAGCATAATCAATACTACAATATGTTTCAAATTTTCCCTTCATTTGACTTACAATTTTACTTTATAGAATATTTGTATAATTATTATGTTTTGTCAAAATCACTAGCTAAAGAAATATTTTCTTGATAGATTTCTACACAAACCTCTAAATTTTTCCAATTTTCTGATATTTTAGATTTTATTTTATTTTTCTTTCGCCAATTGGAGATATGACCAGTCACGTAACCTAAGCGGTTATATAAATATAAATATATATATATATATATATATATATATATATATATATATATATATATTATATGATTGTATTGTGTTAAAATTCAAAAAGTTTATAAAATAAACATACTTTTGTTAAATATTTACAATGTAATCAAGTTCCTTTTAGGCTTAGATTTAGTTATTAAATTAAATTTTTTCTCTTTTCTTTTTTGTAACCAGCCCCATAAACAGAAAACTGAGTTTATCTTTATATCCCGAGTTGCTTTTTTCTTCCAAAATGTTATCTAAATCTTGTCCTTCCAGGGCGTTTTTAGCGTTTTCAAAATATTTTGTTGCTTTTTTATCCGTAGCAGTGTTTTCACCCCCTTTAATTGAAGTGATCGTACTACAATCGGACTCGTATCCCGAGTTGCTTTCTTCATCCAAAATGTCATCTAAATCTTGTCTTTTCAGAGCGTTTTTAACGTTTTTAAAATATTTTTTTGCTTCTTTATCAAGAACGATGAGATCATCCAGTGGCCTATCCAGTTGTTCCTGCGTCAGCTTTTTGCTTTCCTCTTCTATTTTATCTTTTTTCTCTAGCGACGTGTCTGCTCTGACTGAATACTGCTTCTCTTGTTTGCAAGAGTGAAAAGGGATACTTACGCCGTTGCTTAGAGTCAAATAATTCGATTGAAAGTCGATCTTGGCTTCCATTTCTTCCAAAAATCCAGCCCCGAGTATGGCCTTCGTATTTATTGAGAAATCATCTCGAACGATTATAAACGGGATTTTTATGCCTAAAATTTCTACCTGGCATATTCCACGCGCCTGATCCGTCGCTCGCGATACGCCCTTCAGTATAGTTTTTTTACTCTTATTTACCAATATATCTCGATTTAAAGAAGTAATTTTTATTGTGTTGGTTTGTGCTCCTGAGTCAACCATAGCGTTAAGGCTACTGTGACGAAAATCTTTCGATTCAAGTGTGATTACTGGTGTCGTGCCGTTTAATGCGCTTGAGACGTAGACGTCCGAGTTATGCCTGTCTCCATGCGCGTAAGATCTTAAATCATTTCTACTAGATTCTTGACCTTTTAAAGCTTCTATTTCGCGACGTAACTCCTAACTATATCGCTAACATTATCATTATTTTTTTCAACATGCTGAGCTTTTTTTTCATTTGATTCATTTTTTGAAGCTATCTGTTCTTTCGTTATGTTTTTGAAAAAGGCACCTGTCCTATTTTGTTGAAATTCACGCGTAGTATTTAAAATATTTTCGCGTTCACGCGTGTTAGTCAAAAGTTCGCCGCGTTTATATTCTAACTGTTTCTTAATTTTTCTCTTATTTACAAGTTCTTCTTTAATTTTAAAAATACGTTATCGCTCATTTCCGACAGCTTTCCGAATTTCTTCGTCTATTTTATTCTGTTTTGCAATTAATTGCTCTTCTCGCTGTCTAATTCTTACCTCCCGCTTTTTGATCTCTTCTTGCAACGTCTTAAAATCTTCCGCCGATAACTCTGTCCCTGACATGTTGGTGGTTACTAATTTATTAGTTTTATTTAATAAGTTGAACAACTCCCAGTATTTCTCCAAAAGTCTAGTGACGTCTGGATCTGAAAAATCTATTTTTCGTTCAATTTTTGTAAAATTAAATCAGCAATTTTTCAGAAAAATTGCGAGTTATTAACCGCACGAATAACGTCAATTTATTGGCATAAAATAAATATCCGACCTACGCTGTCATCAGTTTGTTACGTCTGGGTCTAGATACTCGTGTAACTACTACTTCAGTACGTTGATTTACGATATTATTTAATACCTTCTTATATTTTTAATATTTTTTATTCTAACGACTATAAGTATGTGGGCTAGCGTATCTTGGCTTGTTGAAATTTATCCTCTTCAAAAGGCAGTGAGTTTAGCGCGCCGACTGATCTGCAATCCGTCGGCTAGCTTAGGCGTTGTTAATTTTTCAATTCAATTAAAGTTGTTGGAGAGGGGGAAGAGGATACTGGTTTACACAAATGAATTAAGATCCTATATTCTTTTATTATTTTCTTGACACTCAGTCCGTTTATTCAGTTTTAAACCTTTCCACTGTTACAAATATCAACACACAATCTTACAATCACTTATCTTACCGAAACACAGAAAATTATTGCTTAACTCGTATACTCAAAAATGAGTCAAAGTTAAGTTATAGATTTTTTTATTATACTTTGAAATCGCGCACGCTTACCGGGGTCTGCACGTTATATTCGGCTAAACTAATCTTGACGGCCAACGCATGGATATATTCGCTTTATTACTTTTGCGAACTGACACAATACAATTAAATCCGGCTTGCGATACAGATCTGGCTTATAGCACGGGGCGAACCTTAAGAAACGAGATTTCGGATCAGACCAATTACGCGGAGTGCAATTACTCTCCTTTATGCCCTTGTCCTCTACTATACTCCCCTCCGATACCTACATTACGCCGTTTGTCCGCTGATCGTCCCTCAAACGTTTCACGACCCGACATAGTAATTTTTTCTTTCTCCCTTTCTTCTAAAAATTAGACTTTGCTGAGTGTCAAGAAATACATTTTTTCTTTTATGCTATTGATTATTTAAGTTTGTAATGAAATAATAAAAATGTTTTAAAGCAGGTTTATGCAAAAGCTTATTTACTAATAGTAAAAATTGTAAAATAATAAAAAAAATATTAATTTGTTTAAGCAATTAATAATTTGTTCCCGAAAAGGTTCATATTATTCTATTTTCCAAGAAATTTAAGAGGATCCGCGACGCTAGCTTGCACTTTTCGTGAGAAAGCTTTAAAGCTTCCTCTCTCATGAAATAAGCCGTCTTCTAAATGTTCTCTTACTAAAATAAAAAATATATCGTCTTCCAAAGTATTATAAATGCTTATTTTACTATTATAAAAATTACAAACTTTTATTTCTAAATATTATTCTAAAATTCCCAAAATATTTCTTTTAAACATATCAATGTTTCAAGAGAAATTTAAATCCAAAAAAAAAAATAATATGATTGAATAGGAAAAAAATGAAGATTTTACGTATAAAAGAAAAGATAAAAATAATGAAAGGGTTTACTTGGATATAACTCACATCTTTGCTTCAATTGTCATGGAGAAACTTGTTGTAATGTTGTTAAAATTACACAGGACTTTATAGAAAGCGGTGTCTTATCAGATTGTAATGATGTAGAAGTTACTCAGAGCTTAAGCAACTATGAAACTGATGAGTATGTAAAAGATGCAGAAAAAGAGAGTGAATAGAGTAAAAAAAAAAACTAGTATGAGTCTGGAAAAAATGAGAGTGATTACGAAATGAATGAAAGTGTGGAAGTGTTGCGTTTAAACAAAAAAAAAAAAGATTGTAGTAAAAAAAATAAATTTTGTTTAATAAAACATTAATTCCTTGTTTTTATTATTACAATTATTAATATCATTATCATTGTTTAAATGTAAGAGTACTACCCCAAAAAAATATATGAATTTTTCTTGATATTTTTCATTACAATTGAACTACCTTGAAAATAAATAATTAAAATTCATTTAATATAAATTACATATATCTTATCATATGCATGATATTAAAAAGTTGCCAAAATTTAATGTATAAAAAAAATTTTAATGTTATTTTATGACCTTGGGTGTCATTATTATTAATAAATATTACCATTGTTAATATTTCAGCGAGATATCCCAGTTTAATAAAAATAAGCTCGATAGCTAATCTGGAAGCCGAGATAATGAATTTTTTATAAAGCCTTAGGAGTTATAACGCTCAGTTCAAAAACCGAGCGCGCGCTCTCCTACAGCTTCTCCAACACACTACCCAAAGAAGTTGCTTGAAAAATGTATAATGCTATAAGTTTATAACAATGGCATGGCTTCTATTTTTAATAGATCTTGTGACGGAGTATGTGACTCCGCACATGTCTTTTCAAGACAATACATATATTAGGCGCCAGGAGTCGCCGTGCGCACGCGAAAGCGATAGAAAGAAAGTAAGAAGGAGAGAGAGAGAGAGAGAAAGAAAGTAGAAGTAAGGATAGATAGAGCAGCGAAGCGGAAACATCGCTTCACTTCTCGCTCGCCAGTCGAAGCTGATAGTCGTCTCGCCATGAGGTAGGCCGCGAGGCGCAGGGTCATGGAAAAAGAAGGTGTTGTGGGGAATACGCTACCCCACAAGGACAGTCCGGCGGACGTCTCCCGGAGTCTTTTCCATCACCAAGTAGCAGCGAGAAAATCATAAGCCCCAAACCTGGTATGGTAAGCGTATATATCTCTCTCTCCGGTCGAGTTGTAATGTAAAGCGTGTGCGGCAAAAGCCGCGTGGAATTGTTACACGTGCGGGCGGCAATAGCCGCAAAAAAGTCGAAAGCGTTAGCGAGGACGCAGTTATTGTTACACCTATATGTTCAACATCAATTAGATTATTATTAAGTAAATTGACATCAAATAAGTTATCATTTTACATATTTGTGTTTTCATTTATTTGCATGCATTACCTGGCATCTCGATCACAATCTGACTTTAATATTTTTTTCAAACAATTAATTAATGACGCGTATTGTCAAATTTTTTCAAATATTTTTATAAACAAATACGAGTTTTATAAATTAAAAAAAAATTTATCTTGACTTCTATTCAACATAGAGGGTTTGTATTTTTTAAAATGTGCTTTTTTTTTATTTGTAATCTAATAGTGAAAGTCCAAAATCGATTGCTTTTGTCGTTTAAAAATGACCAAATTTGTTTATAACTTGTAAAATTAAAAAAATTTGTATCTTGTTTTAAACAATGTTATTATTAAAATTTTGAGTTGGAAACTTTTAAAAATGTTAATTGTAATTATATTTCAAAAAAACCTTCAACCACCCTTCTAAGTTCAAACCAATTCAAACTTTTTCCTCAAAGTAAGGCCTGTACGGGATAAACAAATGAAATTTTGCAAAAAGTTATTAAATATTTTTTGCTAAATTTTTGCACATTATTTAAGGACCTTATAACACGAAGTTTTACGGAATATTAACAATTTTTTGTTCGTTTGTTTTTATTGCAAAAATAAAAAAGGTGATTTTCGACGAATTTTCTAACTTTTCTAAGCAACAATATAATCGATTAAGTATCGATTAAGTTCATTATCAGCTTATTTAACAGATAATTTTAATATATCATCCATTCTACAAAAATTGTGAATTTTTCTGCAGATTTTCAAAAATTTTTTTGTTTATTAATAAGTTTCAGTGGATAGATCATCAGTAAAGGTGTTCAGAAAACATATCTTAAGTTGCGCAAAATTAATTTAAACAAATACTTTTTTTATAAGTATTTAAAAAAATTGAATTAAATTCTTAAATTAATGAAAATATTTATTTTTTTATTTCAAAAGCAGTAATATGTGATGTTTTTTAGATTTATTGTTCAAATACACGTGACATAATTAGTTATTACAAGTATATATTATTATAAAACTGTCTAAAATTTGTTTTTAAGATAACTTATATATTTAATGTGTTGAATATTTACATTAGCTTATATGGGATAAATTATGTCTTAAATAATAAAATTTACTTTATTTATTAAAAACATAATATAAATTAATGTAACCAGTTATTTATGAATTATAATGTAATATTTATAAGAAAGTGAGAAAATGGTTATGATGATTACAAAATTGATAATTTTTTTTTTTTTAGAAAAACATTTAAATTTTTTAAGTGCTGTAAACTATGTTAGATACCATTCTGATAAAAAAGCTTTCTTTTAGTAGTGGTTTAATTTAATAATGTATATATGATTAAGATATAAGGTGGTTACGGAGATTACATTGAATTTTTACTCAGTTAAAAAAATTATTTATTAAGTAGTTTTTAACGTGATAAATATTTTTTAATAAAATTTTGTTATTACATGAAATTAAAGGTATTTTTCCGTCCTCCGGCCGGGAAACGCCAACTTCCCAGCCGCTGCCCGAAAGGAAGTTGTTGCTTCCCGGCTGCTTCGAACGGAAAAGTTGTATACGCACCACGGCAGGGAGTAAAGAAGCCTTAGATCACCAGGTTCCCGCCCTCGGCTTCGCCTCGGGCGTGAATATCCTAGTGATCTGGGACCTTCTTTACTTTTTCCCTGCCTAAGTGCGTAATATACTATTAATGTAGTTTATGTTGGCGTATTATATAAATTAATTAAAAAATTTTTAGTCGCGTAAAAAAGCGAAATAGTTTGATCGTGTATTTTTTTACGAAATCTGACCACACGCACTTCATTGTTGATTAGTTAAAGAAAAAACAATAATACTTTTTAGTAAAAACATAAAATTAAAGTTTAAGAGTAGACCTTTAAGATGTAGTTTCAAATTATTAAAACTCAATTATTGTTATTAAAAATAACAAATAAAACATGTCAACCAGGAAAACCACATCGACAAAGGCTACGGAGATTACACATATTCGATTGCCTTTACTATAGATTACCATTAATAGATCCGGAAAATTTGTTCTCAAAATACTGTCATATAAACACAGTTATAAACACAGTTCTATGCCAAATTTCAAGTCTTTAAATTAAAAAGCAACAAAAATATGAAGTGGCACATCAAAATTCACAATTTTTGTAGAATGGCTCATATACAAATTTTATTTAAAACTTATTTTTGTATGATTTTTAGTTTCTGAGATATTTTAGAAAATAGTATATTACGTCACAAGGCCGAAAAGTAGTACATTTCCGTCCACGTGTGCGTTGCCACCCGAGGCGAAGCCAAGGCATAGGGTGGCATACACGCAGACGACGATGTACTACTTTTCGGCCGAGTGACGTATACGATTTTTCTTCACGCCCGGTGGAAAGTTCGCCCCCCCCCCCTCCAAATCAATTAAATCATCAAAACGATATAAAATATTGTCTTTCTTCTTGTCTGTCAAGAAGCACGGATGGTGTCCTTTTTGACGCATGCGTATTGCACGATACAGACAAGAGAAGAAGAGCAAGAGAGATAGAAACTAAGTATACTGTCGAAATATGCAGAAAGTTTAGTTCATTTTCAAAAATAGATTTTTTTATAAACGTATTACGATAAAAAAAGAGACTTGACAAAGAAGAGAGACAGGAACTAAAAATATTGTCGGGGGACGCAGAGAGTGTAGTTCATTTTTAAAAAGAGATTTCTTACATCATATTTAAAGAATAACAAAAAAGATAAAAGATGAAAACGAAAAATATATTCTGCGCTTTATAATAATTACGATATGCTACTATACTATAGGATATTTATTGGCATATACTTGTCAAAATATTAATAATATTAGTAAAATATTTCAAAAAATATATTAATTGAATATTGTAGCTCTTTGTAAGACATACAATCACGAAGATAAACTTATGTATTTATCGGGCTATTCATCCTAATGTGGATATAATTATTATTAATGTATGTGTGATAGGGATGCTCGATCTTAGAGGCAAAAAAAACACACACACACACGCACGCACACAACATCCAGAACATACATATATGGCCTTTTTTTGCCTCTAAGATCGAGCATCCCTATCACACATTGAAAAATGAGAGGCGAGGGAAATACCAATAATTATTATCAATGTAATAATAAAAGGTAAGATAAAGTGGAAAGAATAAAATTGGTTTAAGGTTGCGTTATTAATTGAAAATCCTCCTCATAATCATAAAACAATATCATTACCAATATAAAGAATTGCAGAAACTAAATTTGTAATTACAGTTGCTCCTCAGAATGATATTTGACCTCACGGTAATACGTATCTTAAAAAAGCAGTTATTATAGTTAGTAAAAAAATTATTACTCCTAAAGATCAAACTTTAAAAAAGTAAAATAAATTATAATATATTCCTCGTCCGATATGAATAAATAAACAAATAAAAAATAGTGAAGCTCCATTTAAGTGTATTAAACGAATTAGTCAACCATAATTTACATCTTGTATAATATGAATAATTCTATTAAAAGCTAAATTAATTTCTGGACAGTAGTGTATAGATAAAAATAAACTTGAGATAATTTGGATGAATAGCCAAATAATAGTGTAAGTGGTATACTAATATGAATTTGATATTATGCAATTGGAAATGAGTGGGATGTATGGAGATTAAAAAAGACACACGTGATGATATAAAGATAGGAAAAATGTTTAGATAAACTTTATTTATCTTCTAGCCTTATACACATGCGCACACTACGGAGAATGGCGACTGACTGACCAGTAGTACATGTATCAAGTATATGTAAGGAAACATTAGTACGTAAGATACGCATGTATATAAACCATTAGTAACAAATCAATTGAACATATAATTAAATCAAATTATAACACACCCCCACAATTGATATGTTAAAGAAAAGAAAAATCAAAAAGTTAGTCCAATGTTTTTGGCAAAATTTTGGATGGCAGCTGGTGTCGATGTTTTTGTCATTGCATCGGCAGGCATCTCCTTTGATGAAATGGAATTGAGCGATATGACGTTTGAGTCCACCTTTTCCTTAATGAAGTGATGACGCACGTTAATGTGCTTGGTTCTGGGTTGCTGGTTGCCGTATCTGGATTGGTTCCGGCTGCTGGATCCCCAACGCCATGGCTAGGTCTCGAATCCATATAGCTTCTTGTACGGTCGTTGACATTGATAGGTACTCAGCCTCTGTGCTGGACAAAGCTGTAGTCGTTTGCCTTTTGCTGTTCCAGCTTATAGGCCCGCCTTGCAGCGAATTATATTACTTGAAGATATACTATCATATATAGTATCATATACTATATAAAGATATAGGCAGAGGTTGAGCGACCTTCATCGATGGCAGATGCCCAGCTTGTACCGCAGTAACCAGTTATCACCTCAGCCCCTTGTTTTGAATACTTTGGGCCGTAGTTTTTGGTCCCTTGTAAGTATCTGAGCAGTCTCTTGACTGCATTCCAGTGTGAGTGCTCGTAGCAGTTGTTGAACCTGCTGAGATAACTTACAGCATGAGCTAGATCTAGCCTGATTGCTTGGACTAAGTAGAGCAAGCTGCCTATCGCCTTTTGATAGGGTATATTCGCCTTGTTCTTCTCGTGGTTTTGAGCGCTCTCCGGAGATGAGTTTGATTCAAAGCTGTGATTCATGTCCATGGGGCTGTGTGTGGGGTTGCAAGATTGCATGTTGTAACTTGCGAGCAAGTTATTAGCATATTCTGTTTGGTTCAGCGTCACAACACCGTTGTCCTTGTCGACATGGAAATCCATCCCCAGGCATTTTTGACTGGTCCCAAGTCCTTTAAGGGTACATTGTCGGACAATGTATTTTTCAGAATTTCTAAATATTTCACGTGATTAGTAAAGACCAGGATGTCGTCGACGAATATGGCAGCAATTATCAACCTATCGTCTTGGGAGTGGTAATAGTATATGCATGAGTTGTAGGTAGATTGTTTCATATGCATATTAATTAGCATGGCGTGTAGACGCTGATTCCAGGCACGACTGCCCTGCTTCAATCCATATATGGCTTTCTTTAGTTAACAAACCCTCTCTGGATGGTCTATATCCGTGTATCCTTTGGGTTGCTGGAGATATATTTCCTCAAACAGGCAAACAGGAGTCTGAATGATGTGAACCGAACTATGGAAGAATAGGTGTCGTCAAAATCGATCCCCTTTGCTTGGTTGCAGCCCTTGGCTAGTAGCAGACTAGTGTCTTGCCTTGTATCTTGTGGTCCCATCTGGGTTAATCTTTTTCTTGTAGACACTTGCTTCCTACGACATTTTTGCCATGAGGCAGATCGCATACATCCCAAGTATCATTCTTGAGAATAGAATCATACTCTAATTGCATAGCACTTATCCACTGGAGTTTTTCGGAGCAAGCTAGAGCATCCTTGAAAGTCTTGGGTTCAGCTGCTTCTTCAGTAACGTTATATAGTACGTAATCGTCTAGCGCTTTTGGCTGCTTTCTAGGGCGAATTGATCTTCTGACTGTGATCTGCTCCATTGCATCTTCTTCTGAGTCCAAATTTTCACTCTCCATATCGATGTCATTTGCAGATGTTTGTTCCTCAATTTGAGGTTCTGGTAGTTCATGGGTATTTTGTGGGATCTCGGCAGTGTTTTCTTGGTTAAGATTTTTGGCCAGTTCTGTAAATGGCAGCAGGACCATTGGTCATATTGATTCTTCGATAAACTGTACGTCTCGGGCACTAAAAATCTTACGTCTTTGTGGGTCCCACAATCTATACCCCTTCTGGTTTGAGCAGTAGCCCAGAAATACACTGCTTATTGTTTTTGGGTCGAGCTTGTCTCTTTTGGCATCTGGACTGAGTGCAAACGCCTTACATCCAAAGATGCGCATATGAGATAGGTCTGGTTTAGTGCCAGTCCAGGCTTCTTCTGGTGTAATTCCGCCTAAGCTAGCTTTGGGTGATCGGTTACTGACGTAAACGGCAGTTGACATTGCCTCAGTCCAGAAGTTTTTGTTGAGTGGTGATCCTATTAGTAAACAATTTGTTTTCTCTAGCAGAGTTCTATTGACATGTTCCGCTCCACCATTCTTCTCCGGATGGTAGGCTATTCTCGTTTCGTGTTTTATTCCTTCTTCATCCAAGGTGTTCTTGAGTGCATTATTCACATACTCTCGTCCATTATCAGTTCTAAGCACTTTTATTTTCAAATTATACTGCGTACTCATTCGTTTGATAAAATCTTTTATATAGTCCGGTACTTCACTCTTGTTTTTAATGAAGTAAGTGAAGATTTTTCTGGTGTGATCATCTAGCAGGGTAAGGAAGTATCGAGCTCCCTCCCTGGATGGCTCCATCTGGCATACATCACTATGTACTAAGTTGAGTTTACCAGCAGCACGTTTTTGATTGCCCTTGAAAGGTGATCTTGTGCTTTTGCCTTGGATGCAGGTCTCGCACTGACAAGGTGTGATTGGAGCACTTGATCCCCAATGCAGCATGGCTTTCAAGCTGCTTTATGTAAGTTTGGTTTAGGTGGGCCAGACGTTTGTGCCATATGTCAACACTGACTGGAGTAGTTGCCTTCAGAGCTATGGCTTTATTGCTTGAATTGTCTTTAGGAAAAGCAGTTCCTGTTTTTAAGTCTAACTTAAACACTCCATTCTTTTCCATTTTCCCACTAAGCATACACTTGTTCTTTGAGTTTAATATATCACACTTATTCCCTTGAAATGTCACTTTGAAGCCATGAGAGGTAAGCGCACTCACAGACATGAGGTTACTACTTATGCTTGGCACATATAACACTTTCTCCAGTACAACTTTTATTCCACCATTGCTGGGGCTACACAATCTTACTTCACCTTGTCCTTTTACATTTGTCTTGGACTTATCCGCTACGTATACATATTTTGTAGTTGAGCCTTGCATGCTGGTGAACAATGTCTTTTGGTTGCACATATGCTTGGATGCTCCGGAGTCCAAAATCCAGTCTAAATGGTGGTCTTGCTGATTCTTGGCTATGCTGATCAGCGTACATAAAAGTGTCTCCTCATCCTCCGAATCGTCTGTAACTTCTCCTGCAGCATTTGCTCTTTCTTTTGATTCTTACTTTGGATTTGGGCACTCTCTGGCATAATGCCCATCTTTATTGCAATTATAGCAACGTATTTGCTGTTTGAAATTTCTCTTCTTCTGAGCACTTGTATTTCTTTTGGATTCAACAAAAAAACCTCTTACTGGCTCGTCCGATGAGTCGCTCTGTATAACTTCTTGGATGAGCTTCGTTTTCACTAGGTCTGCAGTTATGTCCTTCCCGGAGGCTTCGATAGCCATCACCATAGGTTGGTAGGTAGAAGGTAGTCCTGCCAGCAGCAATGCTCCAACCAACTCTGTGTTGAGCTTCATGTCTGTTTCATCAAGTTGCTGTGCTGCACTTAAAATTTTGCTAATGTAAACCTCCATGGTATCGCACTCGCTTAACTTGATTGTTGCAACTTCTTGAAGGAGCTTAACTTTTCTCATGAGACCACTGTCATCGTAGGCTTTTTTAAAATTTTGCCACGCCTGTTGAGCACTTGTTGCATCAACCACGTGCACATAGACCGAAGGTTTAACGGCAAGAATAAATTTGGCACGTGCCTTATTCACTTTTGTTGCGTCCGTACTCACGTTGCCGGTCGGTACGCTTATTGTGTCCCAGAGATCTTCGATCTGGAGGTACGCCTTCATGGCGATAGACCATGATCTGTAGTTTTCACGCCCAGCAAGTCTCTCCATGGGCTGAAAACTTTGCGAGAACATATTCTTCGCCATTCTATGTGCGCGTATATGAGTCTGGAGCACGTGTAAAAAATGTTTCAATCTCCACACCGGTACTTGACTAATGGCAAAAATATACCAACTGCCAATTAATTAAGTAAATCCCGCTGCAATGGGCCCATAACCTGATATTATGCAATTGGAAATGAGTGAGATGTATGGAGATTAAAAAAGACACACGTGATGATATAAAGATAGGAAAAATGTTTAGATAATTTTTATTTAGCTTCTAGCCTTATACACATGCGCACACTACGGAGAATGGCGACTGACTGACCAGTAGTACATGTATCAAGTATATGTAAGAAAACATTAGTACGTAAGATACGCATGTATATAAACCATTAGTAACAAATCAATTGAACATATAATTAAATCAAATTATAACAGAATTTATCAAGATTTGATAAATAACCATTACAGCTTTTCAAGCCTTTTTCGAAATTTAGACTATGAAATACATTGTAGCTTCGTAAAGCTAGAGGTTAGGCGTTTCCCGTCAGCCGACACTGCGAACATGCAAGAGAGAGTTGCGCCGTAAGCTAGTGCGCATCTTGAGAGGGTAGAAATGCACTGTTTTTCTGCCGCTCTGCAAGAAACTTTTGGCGAACTTTCCACACGGGTGTGAAGAAAACACATTTTTCGTACCTTGCCAAACCTACAAATAACAAATCTGCACTAAGTTTTTGTTACATGTTACTTACTTCCTTTTCTTTTTCATTTATCTGCCGTTTCATTGGATCAATATTGATTAATATTGCAGATAACAAATAGTTTTTGAAAAATTACTATTTGCCTGGACTAAAGGTTAGGTAGCTCTTACAGATGAGTTCCATATCTCGTACACTCTTAACCTAAATTGTTTACATATAATTTCAATGAATGCAATAATTAACTGGATTAACGCGTGCACCTTGTTTTTACCTTTAGAGCAAAAAAGTTTATATTTCCTCAGCATTTATTTATTAAATCAGATCAGATTACATAATATTACATAGATATACAAAATTGCATAAAACGATTGTAGTACGATCAGTTCAATCAAAGGGGATGAGAACACTGCTACGGATAACTAAGATGATGCCAAAAAAACACATGTAGAAAATAGAGGCGAGAGCAAAGTAGGTGGAATATTAGTTGGAGTTATCAAAAACGAAGATAAAAATGCAGACGTAGTAAAAGATCTTGTAAATAGCTGTACGACTGATAAAGAGTTATTTAATAAAGGTTTTTATAAAATACTTACTATCACCTAGATTGAGGAAAATAAGTTTATTATAGAGGACGAGGGAGAAGAAGCAACGAAGTTAAGTTCGAAAGAAAAGGAAGGGATTGTTTCGAGCTCAAGACTAAATTACTGTGGTGAAGATTGGCTCCGACGGGTCGGCTACATCATGGAGCAAATAAATACAAGTCACGTAACTGAGATATTAAAAGAAAAGCTTTTCGATATCATTAACCAAATATGCGATATTTTTTATACAATTTAATTTTAATTTAATCGATTTGGCCGTCACAGGGTGAAGCAAAATTTTTTTTTAATTATCTCATGGAATTTCGAAAGGCCTTTTTTGTTTTTAATTCAAAGTATAGATTTGATTTTTATTGATTCGTTACAAGCCACTTGTTGGTGCATACATTCTCATAATATATAAGTAATTCTTACGAGTTGTAAAAATTATTCGTATTAAATAACGCAAGTATACCGATTTTCAGAAGGTCGTAGAGTATCGTACGCCTTTGATAATTTCTAGCAATAAATTATCTTTTGTAAACAATAATTTTATCAAGTGAATTGTAAGCATTAGTATAGGTATACATAAATCTCGGTTCAATCATTTTCAAGAACATCGGAAGTCAATGTTCATAGCTTGACATTCTAAATTAATTCAAAATAAAATCGTGGAGAGAAAAAAAACGGAAATCGCAAGACAAATAAAGAAACACCAAAAAACAGACGAGAGAAGCGCAGCAAGTAACAGATTCGTTGCAAAAACTTTGAAAAAAAAGAGAGAGAGAGAGACTCGATCAAGAAAAATGAAGGTTTGAAGGTGGGAATAAAAGAAAGTATAGGAAGAGAGTGCAAAAGTCGAAAAAAATTACAAAAGAACAAAGACGTTGGTGAGACTAAGAAGAAGAAAGTAAAGAAAATAGATAAAGACCCGCAGGCGAAACGCAATTTAATCGTATAAGCTAAAACGTAAGAGATCTGAAAAAACTGCAATCGCAATTCCGCGATAGCAATTAAAAAGAGGCGTTGCGTGGTGTTAGAGAAATGAGAGTGAGGGATACAAAAAAGTGGGCTATAAGAAGAGCAATTTTAACAGCTCCGGAAGATGTGACCCCAGCTGTTTGATAACAGCCTGATTTTTCTCATTGTTTTTCTCTTACGAGGTGTGCATGTGCTCTTTCTTTTTTTCTCTCTCGAAGCTTCCCTTTTAACGTACCCTTACTTGCCCTTTGGGCATATAGTATAAGTTGAGTTTTGACGTTACTTATGCTGAATGGATTTGTGATCGATATAGTTATGGTTTTTATTACGGAAGAATGAGGGTGGATAATTCTGGATAATGTCGAAGGAGATCGATTGCCTGCTTCAAACCTCGTAGAACATGAAATTGAATTGACATACAATATACCGGTTTATGTAAAGCAATATCCAATTCAGCAAGCTTTACAAAGAATTCTAAGGGAACACGTCAAAAGCATGAAAAGAAATGAAGTGATACAAGAAAGTGACAGTATATACAATTCGCCTGTGTGGATTGTACAAAAACACGACGCTCCCGACGAAAAAAGCAATGGAGAGTTGTAATAGACTTTCGCAAGCTCAATGACAAGACAATCCCGTTTCCGCATCCGATCCCAAACATTGAACATCTATACAAATTCATAAGACGCAAATGGGATGGCAAGCAAAAAAATACCTAGAAAAATAAAAATGCAAAGAAAAGATGGAATAAATAGAAAAAGAAGAAGTCGTTTCGCCCTAGATCGCCTGCTGGGCTTATCAGTAAGATGGCAGACGATCCTATCGTATACGACTAAAAACCAGAAAAATAAATAAACTAGAATAATAAAAATACATTGAATAACTAAACTCTATGTATAACATAAAGGAGAATAATATTGTAGCGAGAATTGAATTGAATGAATTTTTATTGGCCTTGAACATAGGTTAAATTGCCAGAACGCAGTATCTGGTATAATTATATATACAGAAGTATATTACATTAAAGTATTTTACAAGTCATGAAATGTACAAAGCTTATAAAATGGTAATACAGTAATACAATGCAAATAGATTAAATTTTTTTATCAAAATCATAAATAATTCTATCAATAATATTAGAAATCACGTTATTGTACAAAAAATTAATAGAAAGAATATAAACCAAAAACTAATAATATTAAGAAATGAAAAAGCATAGTCTTTTTGAATTATTCGTAACATTCCTATTATAGTATATCAAGGAAAATTGCATTCACAAATATTATTGTAGGCTGTTTTATACTTGAAAAGATCACAGTCTTTCTTTTCTCTTCTTTCCCTTTTTAAAGAAAAAACCGCTGCCAAGTATTTGGTAGGAAGCTTCCTTAAATCAATTTTTTCTTTAAAAAAATTTATAATTTATTTCTATTATTCTTTTACTATTTAAATTTTTCACAATATATTAAAATTTGTTTTTCATTTACATTAATCAAATCTTGAATTTTGCATTTTTTTTCTTTTATAATAGTATTCTTAGACACGTGTGGGTAAGTCAGTTTTTTAGCGTTGAGAAAGTTTTTCGCTCGAACGAAACAAGAGAAAAAATGCCTCAACGCTCAAAAATGACTTTCCCTCCAGGGTCGAACGATATTTTATTTCAAGAGAGCCTAAAAATCATTTTCAAGTTGCGATTTTTAGGCTCGAGGGAATGAATATATTTTTTTTATTTATATTTATGCAATAATAATTTTTTTTTAAATAATATATTAATATTAAAAATTCTTAAAAATATTTTAATATTCTTTTTAAATACATAACAGATTTCCACACAACCCAATATTGTTAATTTAAAATCAAAATATTTTTTCCCAAATTCCTCATTAAAAAATCAATTTAATCCACTTTATTTGTTCAAAATTGGAACATAGTGTCACGGGCGAGAGATAAGTGTCTCGCCCGAGGGGAATAGGATATCTCTCCGGAAAAGCGGGATAAGGAAAACCAAGGCCCAAGGGCCATAGATACGTATTAGTGAGCCTCAGTCTCGCCCGGTCCCTCACCACACAAGGTGCTCTCCCTAGCCTGTCGAATAAAAGCACAGTCAAAGTTAATACGGTGCATTATATGGTGTATTCGGTTTATTACCTCACACCCCCTATTCCACACTGTTATCCTACGTAACAGATTTTTGGTGTCCGAAGTGGGGTGGAAATTCGCGAAATTTTTTTTTTCGCAAGTGGATTAGCGCACATAGCGCACGAGTGTGAAGTAAATAACCGGTAGCTGGGGAGTAGCAGTCAAAGCACCGGCGGCTCAACAGAGAAATTTGCAATAAGCTGCCCTCTAGCATCGCCCAGGTTATTACTGCATTATTAGCAGAGTCTCTTCCGAAAAAAAGAAGAAAGCCACTCCAATTCCTAGAATTCACCAATCAAAAGATTTTTTTTTAATTTCGATTTAATATTCGTAAAAAGCAACCCAAAAAACCATAGAAACGATATAAAACTCAAAAAATAGAAATTAGTAAAAAAGCACTTAAATAAGGTACTTTTTGATCCAAAACATCCTTTATAAATTTTAGTTAACG
>JAPYZE010005088.1:0-10013 GCA_030522805.1 Leptomastidea abnormis | reverse complement strand
TTCAATCTCGCTCTGCTCTCACACTGGCTAGCTTTTAATTTGTCACCGCAGTTTGCAACTTTGTGACAAATAAAGTTGATTTTAAAGTTCGTCAAACTCAATCCATTGCTCGGATGCCAGCCAACTCTTGGGTAAATTAAATTTAAAGAGAAAAAGACTTTTACGGCAGCAAGTGCAAGCTATTCTCCGAGCTGCAGCTTCTTTGGTTCTAACAATTGTGCTATGGCTATATATAGACTGTTTCGATTGAGTAGAAAAATCTTTTTTTCATAAGAAAATATAAAATGATTTTTTTTTTCAACGTATATCCATATAATTCTACTAAAGTATTTCAATTTACCTCTTTGCTTAAAGTTATGTTAAACATCCAACACTTTAAATCACCTTTAAATTATCATCATCACATGCAAGATCAAACATTTACGATAAAATGTAAAAAAAAAACAATATATCCATCATTTCTAACAAATCACCCTCAAACTAACGCCATAAAATTTCAAGTCGCGAACAAAGTATAAAAGCGTTGATTCTTCAGAGTCTTAAGTTAACACCAGGTCATCTGGCTTATCAGCACCTATATACCCTCGCTGCTATACAGCTTTAACGAATAAAGCAAGTCCCAAGCTCTCTTTCTCTCGGCTTCGATCCAGCTCTCGTGTGTGTGTTCCGTACCTATACATATATACCAAAGAACTGCAGAGATCGTGTCGGCATGCCTTAACAAGGGCACGCCTTTTTTTCCGTCATTAGCCGATCCCAATCGCGCTAACCATTGTGATTACGTGCGCGGCCACCGCACGGCCAACTACGTCCAGTCGGGCGTCTTTTCACCTCTTCACCCCCACTTCCTCACCCTCTCACTCACGTTCGCCATTTAAAAACCCCCTTGCACCCCACGATTTTTTTTTTTTTTGCTCTCCCTCGTTTAACCGCCCCGCCCGTAACACGTGCAAGCCTCTCTCTCTCTCTCTCTCTCTCTCTCTCTTTCTTCTCTCCCTTCTCGTCGTCCACTACTTTAGTTGGCAGATATTTTTCGCGGAAATTTACGAGTTTGGGTGGTAGAAACGGGGTAGTAAAAGCAGCTTGGATACTGTACACGCGCTCACACTCGTTGTGCTCGCGTAATCGTTTCGTGATACTTGTTATTAAGTACATTTACGAGCTGGGATTATTGAAAAAAAAAAAACAAAAATTAAGCTTACGTGAGTTTAAACTTTTACTTACACACGCTTACTATAATATCAGCTCTTGTTTATATATCTTATATACAAAATTATACTTTTCTTTTCAAAACGATTTCTGTTACCTTTTTTTTCTTCTTTAAATTCTTCGTCGCAAATATGCGATTTTATGTTGAGCTTTATTTAAACGTTGCTATTGTAAAGAACTAGCTTATCCAACTTCTCATCTTCGTATGTCGTTGCTTAAATAGTCTAAAAAATATTTGAAACAATTTTCAAGCTCTATATACGCATTGTTTTCTTTTTGAGTATAGCAAAAAAAATCCAGAGGAATAAAATCGCTTAAAAAAAAAAAAAAAAATAGCTCAGCAGCACACTGAGCATATAACAACCTTACAACTCTTCCAGCTATCTTTAATTAAATCGAGAAGTTTAATTAAAAAAGAAGTGGCTCGGTTCTAACTCAGAGAAAAGAGAGAAGCCAGAGTTGGCCAAAAGCAGAGAGACCCTTCTTTGTAAAATCATAGCAGCATCGAAATTCCACCCCCCCTACCTATAGTGTATGTATGTAGCAGCAAGGGCTGCTTAGAAAAAGAGCACGCGTGGGCTCCCAAAGAAAAAGCTATGCAAAAAGTAGCGCATCGGCATTCCCGATGCCCAACAATTCTCTCTCTTCCCGAGAGGCAATATCGGAAGGAAGGGAAGGAAATACCGTCAGAACATATACGCGCGCACATGCCTGGTGCGCAGAGCAAGCTAAAAGAAAGCAGAGAAAAGAAAAAGAAAACCAGAATAAAAGAGGAAGAGGGGAGATAAGGGATAGCCAGTCGAGGGGGTGCTTTGGAAAGGGGAAGAGAGGAGGAAACAAATCTGCGAAAGCGTCGTATCTGCAGCCGGTGCACGCTCCGCCGCGAAAAAGGCCCGCTAATTACATGGACGTAATTAATAAAACTGCCCTCACCCCCCCCCCCTTTCTTTTTCCCCTTTCCTTTCTTTTTGACCGTACTTCTCCTCGGTTTCCCTTTTCCTCCCTTTCGTTATTACCTCCTCTCGTTCTTTACCTCCTGTTACCGTTTCTCCTCCCTCCCCATCCTCTTCTTCTTTTCTTTTTTTTTTCATTCCGGTATTCTTTATCCTCTCGTTGCTTTAATATCAAGCCAAGCGGAAGGCGCTCGTAATTTTTCGACCTTTTCCATAAGAAACCAATGAGAAAGAGGAGGGGAAAGGAGAGAGAGAAAGAAAGAGAGAGAGAGAGAGAGAGAGAGAGAGAGAGAGAGAGAGAGAGAGAAGGGAAAGGGTAAGAGTTCTATAACTTTTTTTCTCCTTGGGTTTCTTTTTCTTTCTCTATGCTCTTCGATTCTTCGGAACAGCGTGCTAGATTATTCTAGAGAGCCTCGAGAGAATATCTCGGTGCAGAGCTACAGTCGATAGAGAGAAAAAGAGAGAGGGAGAGAGAGGGAGTACCTTATATATTCATGTAAAACAAGTGAAATCAGCGTGTAAAAAGAGTCCGGGATGAAAATCCGACTGTTCGATAAGTGTAGAAGGAGGAGAAGGAGGAAGAGGAGGAGTAGGTGCCGCGGGAAAGAAAAAGAGCATGCAAATGGAACTACTACACTGCTGGTGCTGCTGCTGCTGCTGTGCGGGCGATAGGTGTCGGCTGGAAGATCGGGAAATCGACATAATAATAATAACGGGTAGTAGTGGAGAGACGAGAAGAAGTGCCGATAGAAGAAAGAAGACTTGGTATAGAAGCTCAAGGCAGGTTGCCATCTAGTACGCGAGAAACGCCTTTTGGATAAAGATGGGGAAAAAGAAGGAGGAGGAGTAAGAGAGTGTGAGCAAAGAGAGAGAGAGAGAGAGAGAGAGAGAAGGAAAGAGCCTGCAGGGCTTGAGAATGCGCGTGCTGTCTGCCGATAAAATGCGCTTCGTGTCTGTGTGTGTGTATGTGTGTGTGAGAAAGAGAGATGTAGAACGGGGTGATGGGGTGTACGGAAGTAAGGCTAGAAAAAAGAGCTGCACGCGCGCAAGTGTGTACCCCCCTTATTTTTACGAGGAGCTTGGGGCGCGTAGAATGGAGAGCTGTAGCTGCTGAGCTTGCTAAAACTGACTGTTTTGAATTTCCGCGCTCTCTTTCTACTTGGTCTATCGTATAGTAAAGTATATGTATATGTCAGGCGTGGTTTTCTCTGTATATATGCTATCGCTCTATCTTTTTTTCTCTATATATAGCATTTTTGCATGCTTTGAGAACCTCCCCTTTTATATGCTGGGATGCTATAACGCTGCTGTTGAAGGTTTGCGGCTTTTGCAGGTCATACGTATATAGGACTAAAATATTGTTGCTATCCAGTTTAGTGGTTGGAAAGGTTGTTTCAACTCGTGATATTTTTATTGTTTTTTTTTCATGCTTTTAAATGTTGGTAGAAGTAAAGAATTTTTTGTTGTTGTTGCAATTTTGTCAAATTTGAATAGTATTACGGTAAAAATTTTAATAAATCATCATTGACGAGTTAATAATTTTAATGTTAATTTTGCATATGTAAATGAATTCCTACAACCTTAATGAGATGCATTTGTTGTAATGATAAAATTGAATATTTTTTTTTTTTTTTTGAGCACTTACAAGTGTATAATTATCGCTTCATTAGAGTGTATGCAAAATCATTTGAATTCCAGAAAATTATTAATGTGCATGTTACACGCATGAAAAGATTTGAATTTTCGTTAAACAAATATTGAACTTTAAAAAGATGAGAAAATTACGTAGAGAGGAATGTTGAAACAATGTTTATTACGCGAAAGGTTATTCCATTTCGATTTGCATTTTTTTGCTCCTCTTTTTTTAAAAAAAAATTCAATACTTTCATTACGCCAATAAAGTTTGAACGTTGCAAATTAAAACTTATTTAGTGATTGTCGTTACTATTTAATCAAGCAGATATAATAGACTATATAAATTATTTAAATATTGTTTTACAAAATTCAACTATCTTTTCTCGATTTCCAAAAACACTATCGTCTTTGTCAAATCAATATCACGAATTACAATTAATAACAGCATTTAAATAATCTAGCCTTTAGCCAATTGCAACCAAAAAAGAAGAACGTATTCTTATATATAATGAAATCGTTTTCGTGTGCAATCGCACCAAAAAAAAGAAAAGAAAAAAAAACGAAAGAGAAGTAGAATATGTAAAGAGAGAGAGAGAGAGAGAGAGAGAATAAGAAAGTGCAGCATACGTTATCAAGATAAGATCGGAAATCGAAGCAAGTTGTATACTGGCACAAGTTGCAAGCAAGCAGGCCTTTTTGCTTTAAGATCCGCGACCGCTCGTCGTGAGATCCGGTTCAAGAGAGAAAGAGGAAGAGTATAGGCTTTAAGCCGTCAACGCGTGAAAGAGCTCCATATACTAGCTGTGAATATTGAGGCCCGGTGTAATCTATACCCATGTGTATATAAATTTACAAGAATATACCAAAGCCAAACGCGGATGTTACATGCTCGCATACACGTACACACACACTCACACACACGTGTCCAGCTTTTCACTGGCGTTTGTAGAAGCGCACGTGCGTTTGTGAATTCCGATACTCTTTGCGCGCGGTCCAACGCGATCCCTTTACTCTGCTCTCTCTCTCTCTTTCTCGTTAACGGAGACTGCAGTTGCATTCGTTGCTATGTAAACTCGAAAGCTACGCAAGCTTATTTGAGTCAACTCCGGGAGCACATTGACTCACGAATATGATGATGGAGCGTCATCTCTAAAGCTAAAAGAGAAAAAGAGAGAAAGCTGATGTAGCTACTACTGTTGTGCATACATACAGCCAGAGGATCACAAATCCAAAAGGGTTAATGTCACAAACCCTGCGCAAAGCACGCAAAAGCTTGACTTTATCGACTTTTGAAAGTGTATACACACATTATATATATATAGTCACTTGTACCCTTTTTCTTCATCGTCTATTAGAACCCACAGTTGTACCTATTTCCAAACTATACCTATACATGTTCAGCAGCTGATACTCGAATGACCAGTCTCCTGGAAACCTGGAATAGATACGTACATATACGTAAAGAAAGGAAAAAAAAAAGAGAAGATACGTCTTTCTCTCTCTCTCTCTCTCTCGTACGTCCTTTATTCCCCTCGTCGAATCTCATTACGTGACAATCCTGTGCTTCTTCTTCTCTTCAGCTCCACCCTATAACTTTCTATCTCCCTCTCAGACAGGATCGAAGTTCTCCCCTCCTGTAAATAGATAGTGCAAAAGGAGTACAAGAGAACTACGTTGAGAAAGAGATCGAAAGCTCTCGAGCGTGTGTGTGTGTGTGTGTATATATATATATATATATAGTACATCATGAGTTGTAGGATGATGGGTAATTGCAGTTGGATGATCTGCCGACAAACTTAATAATTCTTGATGTCTTCATTGTCTGTCTCTTGCTTCATCATCCGACTTTTATTTTTTTCTTTTTTCTTTTTCATTATTTTATTCAATTATTTTTTGTTTTTAATTTGTTATCTTTATGATATATTTTGAATCGTACTTTATTTTTATAAACAAAGATCATGCTTTACCTCAATGGTATATTGTGTCGACATAGTTCATTATATATAACACAGGATGAATTCAAGCGTAGAGGATAGGTAGTATTTCTGTAAAATAATTGATTCGCGCATAATTAGCAAACCAGTGGTTTCGCCAATTACGTTGAGATAAATTTAAAAGATTCATCGGTATTGTACCAAGTGAATCCTGTATGCGCGCACGTATCGTACGTATTCCACCATAGTACAAACCATAGGCAGTGAGAGAGAGGAAAAGCATATATATTCGGAATCAATCGCTTTGAGTAATTTTAATGTGTGCTTTCTTCGTGGCATGTATGGTATACAATGTGTGTACGTAGATTGTAACAGTTTGTGGTAACATGACTGCATGTAGATATACGTACACCTATACACATGTGTGTGTATGTATGTGTTAGCTTTATAACTTATGCATCCGCTTGTGAAATCGTATCGAAGAGAGCAGACCTTTTGCTAACCGCGAGTAATTATCGAATGGTTTTGCCAGCGAGTCGTTTTCATGAATTATAAACTAATGATGTTAGGATGATACTATAACCAACTGCGTTCATTTATCACAAATATTTAATATACCTACATTCTTGATAATATAAGTGTAAATATATGTTCTAAGGAACCAAAAAAAAAAATGTTTGAAATTTATTTTAATTGTTTTTTGAATTATAAAACATCTTATTTTTGCTCATATATAAAAACAGTGCTACAAAGTAAAACAAATTGAAAGTCAGTTTACGAATATTACATTCCATAATTAATATTAGATAAAACATCAAAATAATAATTCTCTTCTTATGAAGGACCAAAAGCTAAAACAGAGTTAGGATCCAACAACCTTCCATTGTCTCCCATTGCTCATTCAGTCACACCACTGGTCTTTGCCTCCCCCCCCCCTTTCATTTTCTCTATATGCCTTGTGGTATATACCCAACAGCGGTTTGCTTAAGCCAACCTGAGCGCGCACGTCTACACAATTCTATGCGTACACTATATAGTGAATGTATATGTAGATGTACTCGCGCGCTAAACCAAGCTCACATAAACCGATCAGTGCAGTGGATTGAATCGACGCGGGTGTGTGCAAGCTCCTGCTGAAGAAACAAAGTGTACGCGAAAAGTCGATCCGCAGCTATAGGACCAGTCATTCTGTACGTGGCCTTTTAAAACAGCAGCGCGAATCATTAGTGCTTAAACACCCTTTTTTTTGTCAAAATTCAAGGTGAATACTACCTCGTTCAGCAGCAAGCACGTAGTCCTTAATTAAAATACGGGTGCTTATTTGCCAGAGGGCATTAGGTACGTTAGTCAGAAAGCCCGCATCCGGTGCACTGACTCTTTTTAAACCAAAGCTCTAACCATTTCATCTATTCCACCCCTTTTACATTCTGATTTTTCATTCACTCTTATTATTTCTCAACGTTGAATTTCACTTTCTTACTTTCTTTTTTTCTTCTTTTTCTTCTTGACAAGGATATATTCACGACAAAGTAAAAAAGTGAAGCTCGACCGTGTAGAGTAGAAGCTCTCGCTCTCTGTGGCATATATCGCAAGGACCAAGGAATGAGCCAGCCTCGCGCGTACATAAAATATCCGAGCTTGAACATGAGAGAGGGATGCATATATACGAAAGAGAGAAGAGTTGTGTATATAGCAATATCCCAGCGAAAAACCAGTGCTCCGAGGCTGCGTTTCGTGGCTGCTCTACAAGCTACCGCATATAGGATCTCGACAAGAGAGAGAGGGAGAACAAGATAGAGAGCAATAAAAGTGTCCTATTTGCTCTCGGCAAAAAGAAGCGAAGAGGAGGAATGAGTTGAATTTTTTCGAGGCTTACATGCGCATTGAGAAAGAGATAGAAGAGAGAAAGAGAGAAAGAGATAAAAAGAGAGAGAGAGAGAGAGAGTACACTCGAGAGCAAGGATTTTTGTGGAAAAATTTGAAAGTTCAAGCTCTGGCTGTGTGCTTGTTATTGCGAACTCGAGAAGTTACCGAGGTCCTCTCGTCGCGTTACACTTTCACCCACTCGCTCTCTCGCGTGCTATGTTTATTTAATAGCGCGAAGATTGGAAGAAGATTTGCAATGTGAAAAAAGCCCTCTTCTATACACAGCAAACGCTCTCTCTCTCTCTCTCTCTCTCTTTCTCTCTCTCTCTCTCTCTCTCTCTCTTTCTTACTCTCTACAAACCTCACCGAATTGCTTCGCACGATTTACATTTCCGGGCGAGATTCTTGGATTGAGAAAAGGAACAAAAAAAAAGATAAAAAAAAGAAGAACATTTTACTTGCTTCTATTACAAAAGTGACTTTGTTATACAATACCAAAAAAGTGTTATCATTTACAAGTCAATCTTAATTGAATGTTTTAAATTGTTATATGCAGATCTAAAAGCTGAATTGAATTTTTCTACAAAAATGACAATTATTTTTTTTATAAATATAGTATAAAGAAAAAACATCGCGCGGGTATAAATACTTGAAAAAAAAAAGAAAAGAAAAAGAATAATAGGATAAAACTCTTGACAGAATAACAAAGTATCGTTTGGACGGAAGCAGATATACAAAAAGTCAGAAACGTGTCAGCAGCGGAAGCTACTCTGAAAAAAAAAATAAGGCCAAAGGACTAATCGAGAAATGAAGGGGCGCTTGCGTATATACTCCAAGCTCGAATAAGCGAGAAATCCAACGTGCTATATTCTCGGAGCGTTCCCGGCCCGGTCAGTCGAGCGTAAAAACGGAATCGAAACGCGTGCCATTTCGCACTCTCCCCCCTTCCACCCCCCCTCTTCTTTTCTACTGCTCACAGTGTTGCTGGAGGGGAAAAAACGTATATATAAGGGTGTGAGAGAGGGAAAAGGAAACCGGAGGTGACGACGAGTAGAACGCGAGAGAGTATATTGGCAGTCGTTCCGCGCGACCCGTATCGGCCCGCGAGGACGAAATGACTTTCCAATAAGACGAGAAAGACTGGATATATCTAAGGGATAGGAGCTTCCGTCTATACTCTCGAGAAAAGTCTACTCGGAAAAACTTACGGTCTGCACACCTGCGAGGATGAGACTCTCTCTTGTAAGACGGCTTTCGGAAAGCTGTATGCTTAACTATTCGACTTTTTTTTCTTCTTCTTTTTCTCTTTTCCTTTACTTCTTTTCTTTTTGCTGCTGAATTAGGAAACTTTTACGCGATTCTGAGAATCGAAGCTCGATTGTCTTGATGGTCACGGGCTATCGGAATGGTTACGGCCGATAAAGATTCCTGCTGTTTCACATGGCCAATCTGAGAGAATCGACTTTATGCACTCCGACTTGCTGCTGAAGAAAATTTTATCGAGGGAGGGTAAAAAAAATTTTTTTATTTCATACCGTATAATTTTATTAGATTTTGATAAAAATGAGAGTTTTACGACTTATAAATGGCTATGGATTAGCTGTAAAGAGAATTCATAAGTTGGATGTCAAAAAATAACATTAGGAAGGAATCAATTTTTTTTTTTTTATCAGTGAAGACTATAAAGAAAGATATTTTTATTACATTTAATATTTTGCAAGAGTTCTTAATTAACGAATATTAAAAATAAAAAAAAAAATTAATCATAATATCAAAATTTATTTGATTATTTCATTTGTAACACTGTACAAAGTCATGAAACTGTTGTTTCGTGTTATGAATAGAAAACGTTTATTTAACCGTACAATAGAAACGTATGAGTCATAACATTTTAACAATGAAGTTTTACTATGTTAACAAGTCAAGTGAAAACAATGAAACGAATCATATAAATTATTTCTCGAAAAAGTCAAGTGAAAACAATGAAACGAATCATATAAATTATTTCTCGAAAGCAAAATTTCCTCCAACTATCAAATTCATACCTTTAACAAGAAAAAAAAAATTTTTCATAAAAGTTTATTTACAAAATAAAATTAATAAAATTTTTATAATTTATCCATTAATATTCTTATCGCTTTAACATAATTTTATAGTGTAAAAAAAAAAGGTCGCGACAAAATACAAATTTCCAACTATTAAAAAGTTTATTTACAAACATGAGAAAGAAAAATAAAATGAAGGATTAATGTAAATTTTAAGTACTTTCGAGTAAGATGGACATTTTAAAATTATCCTCGCAGTGACGTCAATAATCCCGGAAAACTTTATAATTTACATAAAACTTTATTTTTTCTTTCCTAGACTGACAGTAGAGACTCGCGGGTGTTACACTTAAGCTCGAAAGTATAGTAGC
>JAPYZE010005087.1:1099-17310 GCA_030522805.1 Leptomastidea abnormis | reverse complement strand
ATTTTTGCAACGACTTTTTCATCTACGATTTTCTCAAGATTTTGCACTCATCAAATTCGGGTTTTATATCGTTTCTTATAGATTTTTTCACGCCCTTTCGAATGGTATAAGCCATTTCCCTCTACGATCTTTTGTTCGCGAGATATGAACAAAGTAAATTTTATTTTGCAATTTTTTGCAAGACCCTGGCATTCCCGAGACCTGAAACTTCGCCCATCGTCTTCTACGCCCTCGATTTACTTAATAATCAATTTGCAGGCATTCCCCTGAAATTTTGATTTAAAACCTTATTTGACTGGACTACACTAGCAGTACCACGGCAGCGACTCCATCGGTCCACCGCCGCCGACTGCAAGAACGGCAGCAGTAGCAGCAGCGCTAGTGGTGGGGGACTTCCGTTCGCTCATAGTAGTGGTGAGGTCAGACGAGACGCCTGGCTGCGCTCGGTGCTCATACGGAGAGGTACGATGAAAATGGCGTGGCAACCGCAAGAGGAAGGACTTCGGCAGATCCTGACGCTGCTCAAGGAGTCCCAGAGTCCGAACACGGAGACCCAGCGTGCCGTGCAGAAAGTATCCTTTTAAATAAAATCGAACGGGGGAGCAGAAACAGCAGCAGCAATTACATAGCCGCAGCTATATAATAGCGAGCTCGCTCTGTCTTATCTCTCTCTCTCTCTCTCTCTCTCTCTCTCTCTCTCTCTCTCTCTACACGCCCCCCGCCGAGCGGGAGCTTGGGCAGCTTGCGCTGGTGGTCGAGTCGGTCACCCCGTATGCGAGCCCCAGCTCCCCCCAAGAAGACGAGGAGGCTACATTGATTGTCCGCGTGACAGTAATAGGTTTTGCGATTCGAGAGGAGTGCATTTTGCGTCTACCTTGGACGCGGCGGTCTTCCTGGCTACTCTTATCTCCCCCATCCCTTCTTCCTTCGTTCTCCATCAAGCCCCCCCCCCCCCCGAGTTGGCAATGCTCCCCGTACACCAGCAACAGCAGCAGCAGGTGAGCGAGGTGGAGAGCTAACGAAAAAGGTCTCCCTCTCAAGGGCATCTCTGGCTCGCCCTCCCTCGCGGACTTGTACGTTTGTTTATTTCCGGCTCTCTGCCACCGTCGTCGACGCACAACGAGGCCGAACGAGAAACCCCCCGGAGCGTGCAGGACTTTGATGCGGGATAATACGATTTCTCGAGACTTTTACCTCCTGCCCCGGTGGAGCTGACGCTATTAAGGATCTCGCGATTATTTCTTAATCAAATCTTATCTCGCGCATGTATACTTGCGTGGTTTTTGCTTGGCAAGCAGCTTGGCCTTCTAACGAAACTAGCTCTCTCATTATTTCTCTCTCTCTCTCTCTCTCTCTCTCTCTCTCTCTCTCTCTCTCTCTCTCTCTCTCTCTCTCTTTCTCTTTCAATATAACAACAATTTTTCGGTCCAAGAATTGATAAATAAATACTATTTCGAGACAGAGGCAATACTTAACTTACAATATCGCTGCTGGAGAAAGAACGGAAAATACGAGAGCCACCTAGTCACGAGTGGACATGTGCAATGTGCTGCACTATGTGTGCGTGTGTTCATTTGTATCTGTATATATTGGGGTTGTTAGTGCTGGAATTTTGCTGTCGCCGACGAACAGGCATAACTTGTATACGCGGTGTGTGAGTGCGCTCGTCCATAACATGTAATACGTATATAGGTATATTACGCCTACACGCTCGCGCCTTGCCTCGCTAATCACTTGCGAATATTTCGCCTTGAACGCGCGAAATTGCCAAGAGACGAGCGCAGGCGCGCGCACTTCTTATATCCGAATCCGCGAGACTGCAGTGCTCTTTTTGATATAATAATATATGCTCAACTAGCACTTCATCTCTTTCTTTTTCCATCTCTATCTCTCATGTACATGACACGTGTACATCGTTGAGGCAACATGGATTGTACATCCGATATTTTTTGTCTGTTTTTCCTTGACTCTCTCATCTTGCTTAGAAATTGGAAGAGCTCAACACAATTCCGGATTTCAACAATTACCTTATTTTTGTCTTGACAAAGTTAACGTCAGAAGGTAATATTTTTATATTTCAGTTTAATTTGTTTTTCACTTTTGTCAATATCGCTGACATTGATTTTATTACATGTTTTTGTTCACAGATGAACCAACAAGATCTTTGAGTGGTCTTATTTTGAAGAACAATGTCAAAGCTCATTTTCACAAATTTCATCCTGAAGTCACAGATTTCATAAAACAGGAATGTTTATCTGCGGTTGGAGACCCTTCACCTCTAATTCGTGCTACAGTTGGGATTCTGATTACAACTATTACATCGAGAGGTACTTGCTAAAAATGGCTATTCAAATTTATAGACTTTTAAAGCTTGCACACATGATTAACGTATTTGTTTAATAGGTGATCTAACAACTTGGCCAGAATTACTCCCAGCTTTATGTCAAATGTTAGATTCGCAAGATTATAATGTTTGTGAAGGAGCATTTGGTGCCTTGCAAAAAATATGTGAAGATTCAGCAGAACAGCTTGAAGCAGACACAGTTAGTCGTCCTTTAAATGTTTTGATTCCAAAGTTTCTGCAATTCTTCAGGCATGGATCACCCAAAATCAGGTCACATGCTATTGCCTGTGTCAATCAATTTATTATCAATCGTGCAACAGCTCTGATGATGCATATGGATGGATTTCTTGAAAACCTTTTTTACCTAACATCAGATGACGATCCTGAAGTGAGAAAAAACGTTTGCAGGTATTTAATTTCTTTAAATGAAATTCTAATTTTTTACTTGACATTAATGAACTTTTTAACAAATTTTTTAATTAGTTGCAACTGCATATTTTTATTTACATCAACTACAAATATTTACTTCTAAAATTCACAGAGCCTTGGTAATGCTGTTGGAAGTTCGAATGGATAGATTAGTCATACACATGCATGATATAATTGAGTACATGCTAATGAGAACTCAAGATAATGATGACTCAGTTGCATTAGAGGCTTGTGAATTCTGGCTTTCACTGGCTGAGCAACCTGTTTGCAGAGATGTTCTTCTATCACACTTACCCAGATTGGTCCCTGTGCTTGTCAAGGGTATGAAATATTCTGACTTGGATATTATTCTTTTGAAAGGAGATGTGGAAGAAGATGAAATGATACCCGATAAAGAAGAAGACATCCGCCCACGTTTCCACAAATCCAAAACTCATCACTCACAACATGCTGGAATGAATAAGCATATAGATGAAAATGGCAGTTATGACGATTTTGATTCCGAAGACGGCGGTGATGATGATTCTTCTCTTAGTGACTGGAATTTGAGAAAGTGTTCTGCTGCAGCCCTAGATATGTTGGCTGGTGTTTTCAAAGAAGAACTATTACCTGTTTTACTGCCTATTTTAAAAGAAACCCTATTCCATCAAGATTGGGAAATCAAAGAATCTGGTATCCTTGCTCTTGGAGCTATAGCTGAAGGTATTATATTATCTATGTATATAAAATTTATTAATCTTTTATTAGCATATGAATAATAAAATAAAAAATTATTATTTAAATTGCTGCTTTTATTAATGGTGTCTGTATGGTCTGTACCAATCTTATTAAAAGAACTACATGGCCCATTAATAACTAAATAAATCAATAAGTAGTTTAAAACTTTCATAATAAATTTTCTTATTTCGTATATCTAGGTTGCATGTCAGGTATGATACCACATTTGCCTGAACTTATTCCATATCTGATTAACTCTTTGAGTGACAAAAAAGCATTAGTGAGATCCATTACGTGTTGGACTTTGAGTCGTTATGCTCATTGGGTGTGTGCTCAACCACACGACACTTACTTGAAGCCATTAATGACTGAACTTCTGAAAAGAATACTAGATGGCAACAAGCGAGTTCAGGAAGCTGCATGCTCAGCCTTTGCAACATTGGAAGAAGAAGCTTGCACTGAATTGGTCCCTTATCTTGGCTTTATTTTAGAAACCTTAGTGTTTGCTTTCGGTAAGCATTTAAAAACTTGGAATTAGTCCATAATAGTTTAATATTTCCTTTAATTAATTGTTTAATTTTTTTCAAGGTAAATATCAACATAAAAATTTGTTAATTTTGTATGATGCTATCGGAACTTTGGCCGATTCAGTTGGACGTCATTTAAACAAGCCTGATTACATAAATTTGCTTATGCCACCTCTCATTAATAAGTGGAACGTTTTGAAAGATGAAGATAAAGATTTATTCCCGCTTCTAGAATGTTTGTCTTCTGTTGCAACTGCCCTTCAGTCTGGATTTTTGCCATATTGTGAACCTGTTTACAGGTGAATATTGATTACTTTTTCACCAACTATGATATTCAAGTTTTCACTAGAAATTTTGAACGTTTTGAATACTTAATCAAATTTTTTTTTTCCTTAATTTTTATAGGAGATGCGTATCGTTAGTAGAGCAAACTCTAAATCGACATATGGCTCATACGCAAAATCCAGAACAGTTTGAAGCTCCAGACAAAGACTTCATGATAGTAGCTTTAGATCTTCTTAGTGGTCTTGCTGAAGGTTTAAATGGACATATCGAGCACCTAGTAGTAAATAGCAACGTAATGCAATTACTTTACCAGTGCATGCAGGATCAAATGCCAGAAGTTAGACAAAGTAGTTTTGCACTTCTAGGAGATTTGTCAAAAGCTTGTTTTCAACATGTGCTGCCCTGTATACGTAAGTTCCTTATTATTATTAATATTATTATTATTATTATTATTAGTTCAGTTATGTTCTTAACTTTATTAAGAAAATATTATAACACAAACGTATATTATTACAGCGGATTTTATGCCAATATTAAGTCAAAACTTGAATCCTGAATATATTTCAGTATGTAATAATGCAACCTGGGCAATTGGAGAAATTTCAATAAAACTTGGTATGATGGTTGAATAAATATATATTGTGCTAAGTTATAAAAAAAAGTTGCAATTTTAATTATTATCTGTTTAGGTCCCGATACAAGTACATATATACCTTTAATATTGACGCAATTGATCGACATCATTAATAAACAAAACACGCCAAAAACTCTACTGGAGAACACAGGTGAGCAAATTATTTGATTTTAAAAATTCCCTACTTTTTTTTAATTATTAATTCTTTATTTTAAATATATTTTGATGTATATTTTATTAATAATTATATTATGTTCTAATACAAAAAATTATAAATTTTTGTTTCAAGTTGACGGTTAAATATTAATCATTTAATAAATATTCAGTAAAATGTGGGTATTGTCCTGAAGTAGGTTTAGTAGAAAGTAGGCAACATACGTATTACTAACCATCATACTCTACTATTTTTATTTAATTATTTACTTATTAAAAATTTTGTTCCTTTTTTTTTTTATTTTTTTTTTTTTATTCAAGTGTGTCAGACTATATGTATAAAATTTTGCATAGAATGTCTGTACAATATGAGAATACCATATGTTGTTCAAGTACATTAAAGAGCAATTGTCTAATGGCTGAAAAGTTAACATATCTAAGACCCATGAACAAAATACATAAAACAGCATAAACACTATTTAATTTTTCATCACAAATTATTTAAGCACGATTGAGCAATGACTTGGATAAAATTAATCTTTTATATAAAAAGTTTTTTAATAATCTTCAAAAGTAGTTAACAATGCTCAGCTGTTTTTTACATTTATTTTCAAAAAAATTTGTTAATTTATGCAGGACTCGCACGGTTCTGTTTAATTTTTATTGTTTTCAGCAGCTAGAATAAAGCACGGTATTGCCTATGTTAATTGTTGGTATTTCATATGTTCACATCTGTGTTCTTACATTGTGTATTGACTGTCAACATTAATTTATTCTTGTAAATTAATTGCGTATTAAAGTTTTACAAGCAGCATATATATTTGCCTTAATTCACTGTTGGTTCGCTATCAGTTTGTCTTTATTGTTTGTGTTTCCGGTCACTTCACTACACTTCACTTGCCTACTTACCGAAAATGAAATGAAAACCGTAGCCATAACGATCGGTCGCCTAGGTTATGTGTGTCCCCACGACGTCGCTCCCATGTTACAGCAGTTTGTACGACAGTGGTGTGTAAATTTCTTTATTATTATTATCTTTATTATCTTCTATTATTCAATTATATTATATTTACTTATATTTTTTATTAATTAGCACTTTGTTATATAATACATTATGTTATTAATTTTAACTGCATTTTACAATTTAGATATTTTGGAAATTTATTAATTTACTGTTTTAAAAATGTTAATTTATTCTAAAGCTTTTGTACATTATTTTTTATGAGTATATTTAATAGAATATTTGATTACTATTTTCATTTTTTTTTTTTCTAAGACTCATAAAAGTGATAAATTTTCAAAAATCCAAAATTAATTTATTCCAAGTTTTACATTTTTTTTTATTTAATTTTTGTTTAGCAATTTGTAAGAGGGAATAACGTTAATCATTAAAAGTTAATGCAAATTGTTAGGTAGGTTTAAATTTCAAAGTCAAGTTTATTATGGTCAATTTATTTTATTACTTGATTTGTTGACTTTTGTTTGATGTTGTATTGATATAGTTTTCGTAAAAAACTGTATTATTTTTTAATTTTCAACACTGATGAGTAGGAAACAAATAGTTTTATGAATAAATGTAAGCCCAGCCTTTAAACATTCCTTATTAGCATTTAAAAATACCAAATCTTGATATACACTATTTTATTTAATAGAATGGCTTTTTTTAATTGCCTACTCATATCCATATCCTATGTTGAAGTACTCTACGCATTTTATTCTTGTAAAATGGCTTAATTACTAATTTTATTATCTTGAATTTTTTAAGCATTATCCATCTAATCTAAATCAGGCTCTTAAAACTGTAGAGTTAAACAAATTTCTCTCGCGTTCTTACAAGTGTTTTTGAAATTTAAAATACTTTGTTTCTTTGAAATCTGATTCATTCCCTATTGTTATGATTTTGAATTGCAAAATTACTTGTCTCTATTTTTAACAGGTGTACTTCTTTAAGAAATATTCGTGATAACGAAGAAAAAGATTCGGCTTTTAGAGGAATGTGTCAGATGATTGCTGTTAATCCAGGAGGTGTTGTTCAAGACTTCATATTTTTCTGTGACGCTGTAGCTTCATGGGTAACACCTCGGGATGATTTGAGGGACATGATACAGAAGGTACCTTTTAAATAAACTTGATGTATGAATTTTATAACTAAAACTCTTTTACAGTAATATAATTTTTGTTGTAAGATATTGCATGGATTCAAAACTCAAGTTGGATTGGAAAATTGGAGGCGATTTTCAGACCAGTTTCCACAACAGCTTAGTGAGCGACTTCAAAATATGTACGGCGTCTGAACAACCCCGCCTACAAATGGTAAGTCTGCATCAATATAAAATATACTCAGAGAAATTGGTGATTGCTATTGAAATATTTTCGTATCATGAATTGAGTAAATTAATAACAATGTTACAAGTATGTATTATGCAAGTGAAAAAAAATATTCTTCTTATTCTCTGAGTATACAATAATGTAAATTGGGACAAAATAATTGAGAGGTAACCATGTTGTACACACTTGTTTCAGAAGGCCGCTTTAAATGGCAGGCCGACCGGGGTTGGGCGGGGATCCAAAACATGGGCGATCAGGGTGGGTGGGTGAAACCACGGCCTCTTCTCATCAACATCGTCGTCGTCGTTATCGAGTCATGGTCACACCGTGAGCCGGCAAACCGTCGTCGGGCTCTTCTGGGGACAAGAAACAAATAAAATCTGCGCGTGCGCCGTAGATTACAGCGGTAATTAAGCACTGACTGTAAAAGAGCAACGCGAGCAAAGGGGTATAAAAAAATCAACTTGTATATGTAAACATAACGTATGCGATCACTTCGACATTGTTAACAAAAATACGCAAAACAACAAAAAAAAAACAAGAAAGATAAGCCAGTAAACGGCACAAGATCTTTTAGTAAAGAAGAAATAACCAGTGGATGGCCGAGAAGAAAAACGGGTTGGGAAGGGAGGGAGGGTGGGAAGGGTGGGTTTTTCTTTGTGGATGATCGACCTCTTTAGGTATAGAAGGTATCTAATTGACATGCCTCTGAAACATCAATCTCATATATAGAGATGCCTTATCCGCTAACATATAACTGTATTCAAGTATACGTTTTTTAATTAGCCTCCTATTTTTCTTTGGTAATGACGTAATTTTATTGCAGAGATATTTTATAGTTTGTCACAACTGAAAATTTATTTAATTTTATTACTGCCTGGTTGATTTACTAAAATTCAATAATCTAATCAAGAATTTTGTTTTTATATTGTTGGGAAAAGTTGTCTTCATTTTATCATAAATAATTGAATTATATTTTTATGTTAAGAATCATTATTAATGAAATACCATCATTGTTTTAAAATGGTTAGAAGAACGTATATTTTAAATTACAGTTTAAAAAATATTACCACTTAAATCAAAATAGCTAAGATGCTATTTAATCACTTGTATTAGAACTGAAACACTGACAAGTGTTGAACTCTCAGTATAGAAAAGAAGCAGTAAAATTAAAAAAAAATCTAATCAAGTTCAATAAATGCCAAGACAGATAAAAGAAATAAGCGTTGGCACTCAAAAGTATAGCCTAGCCGCGGTACCCCAGAACAAGCTTTTCGTTAGCTTTGTAGTACGCATAGATCTCACGTTAATATGCTCGCAAAGTACTGTACAATTATTGACATCCGGCGTACATACTACATAACAAAAAAAATTTTTTATGATGAATTTTGTGAAGCTATAAGCAAACAGCGCTTTCGTAAAGAGTAAACAATGTACTTTTCATTGCGCATAATGCGTTAAATCATCGAAATTTTTAGGTAACTTTTCACCATTCTGTATACTCTTTTTTTTCGAAAAATGTATATTTTTATACGTTAATGACACACACACTTGACACGTAAAAAGTGCCATTCCTTTCATTCTGCGCTAAAAAAAAATTGTCACCCAACTTATTGTGATACTAGGTTACGCGCAATTCTTTATTGTAATATTAAAAATTTTTAATTGAGTGCAAGCGTGGTGATGTTTGACGCAGCATATCAACAATGCAATTGTTATAATTTTTTTTCTATACACGTACATTATTTTATTTTTATTTTTTTCTTAATATGAACGTAAATTGTATTATTGTAAATATAAGAAATTTTAGAACAAATTAATGAGTTAATTTTGGCAGTTTATTTTTATGTGGAACGTGCAAACCTTCAAGTATAAACTTATGCTATAGCAAAATTAGCTTGAGCTATGACGTGAAATCTATGAAACTCGCTAATTCTGAATTTTGAAACAATCTAATTTTTGTTTCAAACTCGCTTGGTATAGAAAAACAAGTAAAATTAAAAAAAAAAAAAAAAAAAAAAAAAAAAAAAAAAAAAAAAAATAAAAAAAATAAAAAAGCAAAAAAAAAAAAAAAAAAAAAAAAAAAAAAAAAAAAAAAAAAAAAAAAAAAAAAAAAAAAAAAAAAAAAAAAAAAAAAAAAGAAAAAAGAAAAAACCAAAAAAAAAAAGTCAACTTATGGTTATGAAAAAAAAAATATACAATATCTTGATGATTTCACAGTCTGTTAAAAGAAAATTTGGACTGAGATTTTTTAAGACGTTATGGATGACGTAAATACGTTTATTTTTATTTATTAACTTTTTATTTAATTTTTTTTTTTCTTACATTAATATTAAATTTAACTATAATGATGACATGTTTTGAAAGAATTTCTGCCTAAATAATTAAATGTCAACAAGTGTGCATACAACTTAAAGGTTTTTGGATGCATTAAAACAACTGGCAGAGATCACTAGCTGGAGAATGCGAGATAGTGTATAAAAGAGGTGTCGATTAGTTGCATAATGAATGTTACGTTATAATACGGAGTACTTAACATCTTTTTAATAATGTACTCGTGTTGTTTTAGTACAAGTCAAACTTATAAATGTATTAAATCTTGTGGAAAAACTATGAATAATTTTATTAGTATTTTTAAAATAAGGTGAAAGATAATATTAGATCTGAATGGATGGAAGTATATTTTGTTGTCATATATTAATAAAAAAGCCTGTACTGCAAGTACAAGCCTTTCCTTTCAATTTTCTAGTTTTTATAAGAAACAAGATTAGGCGTTAGAGGAAACAAGTACATCGCGCTTAATCCCAGCTTGATCCACTGTTCAAAAAAATTTTGGCAAGTGGTGGATATTGCCAAAAAGCCCAAAATGCCCCTTCTTTTTTAAATTTGGTCCTTTCCTAACCCTGCCTGCACTTGATTTTGTGATATTAATATTTTTTACATTACTCGAGAGCCAGTAAGCGTCGTACTTGTAAAGTCACATGTTTTTTTTTATTTCTTTTTATTTTGTTACAAACTGTTCGCTGATAACGGTAAAAACGTTTAATCTTTTCATATATAAGCACGATTTTAACGGTGATTTGGTTATAATTGTTTGCCCTTTCAGAAAACAGCTGTTATTGTATATACGTACATAAGATATCTTTGATATTTCTCGCACAGTTGTCGAAATATCAAAACTCGATCGCTTTCTGCCATGAGCAATTATACGCGGTTATTATAAAGGCCCAGCTCGGCGGCGGCCGTACATTATTGTTCTCTTTTTGCATTTTTTGACCAAACGCGCGCGGGTCAAAGACAATCGACTTTGCATCGTATGTATTATAAATAAATATAATATATTTTTCAAATAGTTCCTAAGTCCGATCTTAATGAAACAAAACTTTCGATGTGTTACTCGTGTATAATCGTGTATACTGTTAATAAACTTAATGATATATTTCGCTTAGAGTCGTTCACGAATTGTCATGAAATTTTTTACTGCAACTTGATAAACAAAAAATTTTAATAAATAAAAGAACATAGATTGATAATAAAGTTTATATTCAGAATATTTTTCCATAGTTGTCGGGCATGTAAATATGTAATATTATCTGAAAAAAGTCTGCATTTCCATTAAATGCTTATTCATTCCTACGGGGGAATGTCGCGATACATCGTAATTCGTTAACATGTGGCTTTCTGTCGATGCAAGGCGAGCTCCTGTGTAGTAAAACTCAGTCAAAGGAAGAAACGCAAATTTTTAACACAAATGTGCAAATGTTGCAAAATCTTCTATTTATAAATAAATAAATAATATTGAATATTGAAATTATTATGGTTCAAAAGAGGTATGTGAAGAAATGTAGCTAGAGTGAGGAACAAAAAATTTATCGAGATTAAATTTAAAAATTTTTTTTTAATTTTTTGTTATATATAAATGTATATCTTTATAGAAATATTTCTTGAGCGCGAGAGTAAATGGTTAAATGCAGAAGGGCGTGTCTTTATTAATTGCAATATCGGTGAAAATTACGAAATAATGTATCGCGATAAGTATTCGATAATTATAAAATAAAATGACAGGTGATTCGAAGCACCAGTAAAATGTATAAATGAATAAAACGACACAAGCACACGAGTAAATATATTGTTGTATTTGTATTATTGTTGTTGTTGCATGAGACTAGTGTAATAGACTGAGCCATACGCATGGTTGAATAACTATAACTTAATATTTCTTAATTAATACTATATTATTGTAATTATTATTATATATGGTGTGTATTATCTTAATGATAATGTGTGTGCAGGCAGTGTGCGGAACAGGTTCTCGTTCTTTAACTAAAAATATTGAAGTAAAAAACAATATTATTATATAATTAAAAATAAAAAAGGTACGTTTTTTTGTGATCTTCAAGTCATTTTTTTTTCTCTCAATAATATTTTTTACTTCTTTTTTTAACATGACATATAGTAGAATAAGGGCTTATATAATTTTATACGAGCGAAAGTGAGAAAGAGAGAGAGAGAGAGAGAGAGAGAAAGAATTAGGTAGAGATTGTATGAAAAAATATTTTTATTTACTTTACTTTTTTTTTAATTTTTTTTATATATTTTATATAAAATATTTATAATTGTATATCGCATTGCTGTGAGTTGTTTTGAAAGAACGAGAACTAAGGGCTGTTCCTAGTACCTGATAAATTCCCATCCCCACAAGTCGAGAGCTTTGTTTCCTTATACATGCGCTGAAGGCGAAATGTGAGATTCCGTCATTTTTTTTCTTCGCACCTCTAAGTACCACTAGGAAAGCGAGTTTTGCAAGTTTTTCCTTGCACACCTGACGTTAAGTCTCGCAAGCTCTGGCTATTCTTTTCTGTCCAGTATAAATCTAGCGCTCCTTACACTTAATCCACACATCAGTTTAATTGTTTAATTTTCGAGCACCTCTTTAAATTGTTATTGTATTAAATAACGACAAGTGCGATTTCGATGTCAATTTTAAAGTAAAAAGCGACGGTCGATTCAAGTGTCGAGTGAATATTACATTCATACAAAGAGTTAGTCGAGTCAGATATCCTTAGACTATTGGAAGATTAAATTAATCATCCATCATTGATTTTTTGGTTCGTGCTTCTATATACATATATGTATAGAAAAAACACGAATTTCTTGTCAAGCTTCTGAAAGTACTGTTAGTTTTTTTTGTTTCTCTCTTAAAAATTGCGTAGGATTTGTAAAGTTATAGTAAATTAAAAAAAAATTCATTATATGAAATGTTCATTTTTTAGAATAAAAAAAAAAAAAACAAAGAAAAAGAATGTAAAATATCGATGAAACTACGAGTTTGCGTTATAACAATAACGATTGTTTGTGCGAATAGAATGAGTATTATAAAAAAACGAGGTGTACTTGCATATATAGGTTTTTGAATAAACTGAAATTTGTAAAATTGTGCCAGTTTTAAATTAAAAACATATTTTTCAGACAAATACAATTTTTAAGACCAGAAAATATTTTTGTCAGGAGCAGTTGATTTAAAATATCAAAATGTTTATTTAACGCAACGAAGTTTTGATTTCTAAAAAAAAAAAGAATAAAAAAAATTCTTGACAGTATTTTGGCAGTATTAATGAAATACCCTTTTTATTCCATTTCCCCCAACTTACTCCTCCACATTTTCATCTCAACAAATTCAGTAATATTTCAAGTTTTTATTAATTCGATTAATCATACGAGAATGGAAGAAAGAAATAAACAAAGAGGGACAGAGAAGGAGAGTAGGTACTCGAAGATGTTCCGCGTACCTATACACACTGATTAGATTCGTTTTCAGCAACAAATGCTGAAAATGATGATAGTCGTAGTCTATGGGACTTACAGCTGCTGCTCGGGAGTCGTAAGGAAGGAAGGGAGAGCCGGGACAACTGGTGGTCGTCCTCTCTCGCTTCGAAACGATCATTGAATAATTCTGGAATCTATGAGGAGAGCTGCGCATAGCGGCATCGGCGGGCGATTGGTTGGGCTGCATAGGGTGGGTAAGCCTGTAAACGGAGATATTGCGCGCGATGTACGAGAGTAATAGTAGTACCTATAGACAAGTATAAAGTAAGCGCGTGAGCGAGCTCTCTAAGTGATTGCTTCTTCTCTTCATTAGTCGCTTCCTATACATAGTCGGCAGGCAGGGGGTGGGCAGAGCTGGGAGAGGGTGACTTCTTGACTTCTTGAGGGACAGGTGCGGTAATGGTCCGTAGCCTGCTGCCTGCCCCCCCAAGGGCCGATGGGTGGGGGAGCGTGAGGGGGGCGGGGGGAGGAGGCTATCTGTACACTGCGTAGTCGAGGCGCACTTTTATGCGGCGATCACTTACAAGAATGATCGGTATATATATATATATATATATATATATATACTTTGCTTGGGTCAACGTCAGCACAACAGCAGCAGCAGCAGCCGGGAGAGAAAGTGAGCAAGCAAGCCGACACTATTATGCGAATTGATTCGGGAGGGAGAAAGGGGGGAAGGGTCTGCTCTCTCGGGCGGGATATAAAACAGGTTGCTTAGAATCTCGTTTAAGGTAGTAGTCAAGTCAATCAAACTATTTATCATGTTTCCCAAACTTCGCGTATGGTTTAATAATAATATTATTCGCATAATATGTCAGAATTTGAAGAGACTTGCCGGTGTAGTTTTTGAGATATACGAGTTTAAAGATTGCAATTTTTATACAGCAAAGATTATAGGAAATCGACTGCTTTAGGATAAAAATTTGTTTGTAACTTTTGACTGATAATTACCCGTATTTTAAAAAATTAGTATGTTATAATTGATATTGTAATGAACCTGTAGGCAAAATTTAAAAAAGCTTGCCGGTGTATAGTTTTTTTTGTGTGAGCTTAGTAAAGTTGTTAGTTGATAATTTTTACGTCCTTAGCGTTTTAGCTCCATGAAAAGGTTATGAGTAAGACAAGGATAGCCAATGCTCGTGGCTTAAATTAAACCTATATAGAGTGTTCGACTACTATGTTTGTATACATACCTTAACGTTACGCACTATACTAGCTGCTACCGTATACCTTATCTTCTATCCATAACCAGCCTCCTGCCCAGCAGCAGCATAATCTCATCAAGTCACATTTTAACGGAAGCATAATAGGTAGCAGCTTCCTCTTCTCTTTCCCGCAAAGGTGTAACAAGCACCAGCAAGGACGGCTCGGCGTATAAGGCATATATATGTATAGGTAGAAAATTAGTTCTATACTTTTACTGCATCGCGATCGAGCTTCTCCGCTAATAAACTGACCGTAATAAGTTGATATTTAGTAAGCGCATATAGTAGGCAGTCAAAGCTGCTCGAGCACCAAGAATAAGCGATTCGTCATTCTTTGCAAAGAAATTAAAAATTAAAGCAAATTCAAGCCTACGCACTGAAGCACGGATGTATGTAATATAGAAAGGTGAAAAATTGAAGCTCTATCGGGCGGGAGAGATCGTGGTGGGTTGTAAGGGAAGGGAATATAAGGAGAGGGATAGCAGCTCAGTTACGGAATAGCGGGCATATTTCACGTCGACGCAGCCTGAAAGTATATATATATATACATAGGCCCAGCCACGGCTGACGGCTCTGTCCACCGCCGCTGCCACCGTTCGCAATACAAGATACACATATATAACACTGGCTATTGGGCGTGTGAATTGGGAGGAGGCGCGGCGGCGGCTTGCAGTTTGCATGAAGCTTCTCTTTCTTTCTCGCGCGCTCCGTACCGTCGGACTGATTTACAGGGATGGGGTGCAGAAGAGAGAGATAGAGCGAGAGAGAGAGAGAAGCTCGCGCGCTCACGTTCCTATATAACTGATGCGGGCCGCGCGCGCCTCTCCACCCCCCTTAATCTAATCCAAGGATAATCTAAAATTCATGACACACATAACTGCCAGCCGATGATATATCTCTGCCGGGACTATAGAAGGAACTGCCTCTAGGCCGAGCTCTCCTCTTCGTCTTCCTCCCCCCCCCCCCCCCCCCCCCTCCACCTGCTTTGGCCCTCGTCGGATATACTTGAGCCACTCGCTCCCCCCCCCCCCACCCCCCATTGACCGTTCCTTCGTGGCAGCGCAACCCCCGTTAAAAATCCCGGCTTAACGCGCAAGGAATTTAGGAGCTACTGGCTTGCTATAAGTACTTTTTTTTTACCTCAAAATTTAACTCTCTTACTCTCTCTCGCAGTAAATTTGATTTTTTGCGTAGATCTTGTTATTTGCAAGCAAGGAAGGAAGCAAGGTAGTAGAGATTATATATAGTGCTTATTGTTTCACATAATTCTGTCTCGGGGCGGCGGCAGTATCTGAGTTACGAGACCACTAGGTATATCCTTTAGACGATAGTAGTATGTACTCAATTATTTGCGCTCTTGTGGTCAAGAATGACGGATTGTAGTGCAGAGCAAATAGCGCAAACCTGGAGGTATATCCCTCAAACTATAGGTATCTCTTTCATCACCACTCTGCTCCTCGCCCCTATATATACCTACACACATTATACCTACACCTACAAGTAGCCCTAATACTCATATTATTTTCCTCTTGATACACGTGTACCTTGCTGCATCCGTTAGTATATTATGTATTCACAGCAGGTCAGCAGGCTTTAACCTGCGACAGTTTTGTTATACGCACACATACACACATCGATTTTCTATATGCTTTTTTCCCACTATCAAATTCATCCTATACCTATACTTGACCTATACTTGTAAGGATAGAGGCACGATGACATTTATTGAAATTGATTCGACTTGTCGGCATACGGAAGCGCGC
>JAPYZE010005085.1:0-17972 GCA_030522805.1 Leptomastidea abnormis | reverse complement strand
TATATGTATGTGTGTTTGTGTGTACTTTTCTTCTCTCTAGCGTGTTGTTCGTTCGTCGGCTTTTTTTTTTTTTTTTTTTCGCGGACGAGATATTTTAGCTTCCATACCCCTTCACTACTACCAAACTCATCCTTCTTCTTTTTTCTTTTTTTTTTTGTTCGTTGATTCTCCCCTTTTTTCGTTATATAGAGTTTACACATACACACAGAAGCTATCTTTCTCTTTCTATTTCTCTCTCTCTCTCTCTCTCTCTCTCTTTCTCGCTTTTTGCCACCCTACCTTTTTTTGAAGGTAGATTTTTTTCCCTGTGTGTATGTGTGTATAGATTCGTTGGATAGATGCGTACGTATATATATACGTGCAATACCTCTCGCTTGTTAATTTTCGTGTGCTGCTCTGGGAGCTTTGCTCCGACTGTTGGAATGCACACGTTGAAACAAACAAAACAAAAAAAAAAAAAAAGAGAAAGAAAAACGTACGCGAGGATCCTCGGTGTCTATCTCTATTTTTTTCTCTCTCTCTCTTTCTCTGTCAACGTGGAAAATGGCAAGAGGATTTCATTCGTGCAATATACAAAGAATAAAAATAAAAAAATATATATATTCGCTATATGATGAAATAACGCATACAGTGTAAACAAATAACATATATACTGTATACGTTTGAAATGTATATATAAAAAATAATAAATAAACGTAAAAGCTCTTGAATATAATATGTACATATACTATTATAGACTATCCGATAAATTGACACACTCTTTTACTCTCAAAGTTATCATTCCCACATATATAAATCAGAAAAAACACCAATAGCTAATGTGTCAGCAATGCAATATTAATAAGCCTCGTTCTAATCTCAACAAGAGTAATTTTCCTTTTTCTTTTTCTTCACTTTCTTAATGAGACCTACTATAAGAAAGAAAAGGGGGAAAAAGAGAGAGAGAGAGAGCTTCTCATTTATAATTTACATCCTTTTTCCCAAGCGCATGGAAAAAAGTTGAACGGCCAGTCTTTGCCCCTAATACAACCTCTTCTCCTCCTTCTTCTCCTTCTTTCTCAAATATTTATCCGACACGACGACTTACGTAGTTTTACTCGCTATCTACGAAACCCATAAGCACACACATATATACACAACAACATCAGCAACATAGTAAGTATTATACTTATAGCAAACTTGTTTAACATCAAAAAAAAAAAAAAATCCAAAAGCTAACAAAAGAGTGTCCACTAAGTATATCCAAGGGCTGATGTTGGGCAACGTATAACGCTAAGAAAAACTTCGTCATAAGTCCACTGGCAAACATACATACTATCTCTTCTACCCTCACTCTCTTTCTCTCTTTTTTTTCTCCCTTTTGCATCGACACGCGCCATACTGACAACAACCGCACATGTAACGTGTGCTGTGCTACTATTCTTAAAAAAAAAAAAAAACAAGACCCTCTTATTCTATATCGTGCAAGCTTCTTTCTACCCCCCTCTCTTTTATCTTCTCTTTTTCTTTTTTTTTCTTCTTTATATATGCCGATGCTTAAGGACGAATCACGAAGGTCGACGACGACGAAGGAGAGTATCCCATCAATTTTTATTATCAATCAATTCCCATCTTTCTTTTTTATATACGGAACAGCTAGAATCAAGACGATAAATTCAGCTTCCTAGTCGTAGTCGTATGTTCCTCGTGTGTTTTCGCGAATTGATGTTTTTCGATTGGTCGTAAGGAAAGGAGAAAAAAAAGGAAAACGCGTACGTTGAAGTAGCCTTTGGTCTCTTTGGATAAAAGTCAGAAAGAAAGGATGGTCATTCTTTTATATATATATAATGTTGTAAAAGCTTCTATTCACTAGACCCGTAATCGTCGATAGGAAAAGTTTTGTAGAGGACGACATGATAAATCGAGAACAATTTCTCGCTTAAGTTTTCCTATAAGTATGGTGAATAAGGAATAAAAAAAAAATCTGTAAGTATGGTTTATGAGGGAAAAAAGGGATAGGTATACTTGTGTGTGTTCTCGTAGCAGTGAGATTGTCTAATCCAATTTTCGCAATTATTTAACAATTTGTTAAAGCTTTATTACGTTATTAATGACTCATTCTTACATATGACTGGTATTATACGTTTAAGACATTTATATCTAGCTGATCCTCTTCAAGTTTTTTTTTCCCAAAAGATATATATGTAATTTTTCTTTTCGAAAAATCCAAAAAATATATCGTTAATATTTCTTTCCAACAGAATAACTCATTTCTTTTCTCTTCCCCCCCAAGTAGCGCAGTGATACATACATCTTTCGTGAGCTTTCCTATAATACTCACGCACTGCTTCTGCTGCTGGTGCTCAAGAAAGATGATTGAACTATACTCGTTCACGTGTGCCGAATCAGCAAGAACGAAACCATATACATATATAAGCTATCCGAATCCCAGACATAGATATCTATTATCTACGTGTTTGTGCGTGAGAGTAAAGAAAAATCGCACCTGGAAAATTGGTTGGCAAGGAAATAACAGATCGGAAGACTTCTATATCATCTCTTACTGCTGTTGCTGCTAGCGATGTTCCATATCCTCGCTCGCCTATATTCTCAGCGCATATATAGGAAACAGCCCGAGGGGGGATGAGATATATCTAAGCTGTGTATCTCTCTCATACCTAAGATAGTACACGCAGTTTGAGCTTGAATAGTTGACGGCACGCGACGAAGTAGCAAGTTGCAAGCTCTATACCTCCTAGCCCACATATTGCTGCTGCTACTACATAGTGCTATAGCACTTTGGATATACACCTACCACCTCTTTATGCATTTCCGGCCACCCTCTTTCGCTATAGTATAGTAGCACATAGTACTGTTTTTCCGTCGTCGGTATTCTCTCCTCGGGCAATAAAGCATCCTAGGTGTATACGTATGTGCGAATATACACTGGGCTACACCGCAGGCAAGTTTCGCAATAGTAGGTACTATACTACTATATCCACGGGGAAATTAATGCCTTCCAGGCATAGAAACGAGAGATGGATATTCGTGAAGTGAGGGGATGGAAGCAAGATACTCTACGGTGAAAGATCAGAGATGCGCGTGTTTCAAAACCGGCTGCTGCTCTGCAAGTTTTGGGGGAATATGTGTATGTACGTGCTTGCAAGAGTAAAAGATGGGGAAGGTGTTTCTATCTAGCTATATCTATAGTGCCTTGAGGTGGTCTTGACAGAGTATAGTTTTGATGCTACCCTATAGTTTGATTGATGAATTCTAGTTTTGGGAAATGCTTGGGGATGTAGAGCAAAAACTTATGTTGCGTGTGGAAAAATAAAAAAAATTGTTTTTTTTTTGGAGAGGAGTATATATGAATTGTTAAGTGATGCACAGGTTTGTAGAAACAGAAGAAAAACTAAAGCCCTCAATTAGTAAACAAATTTATAATCTTTAAAAAGCCTTTTTGATACTCAAATATAAGTAAATTTCGGGCTAGGACTTGAGATCACTCAGAACGATAGACGCTGAGAATCGAACCCACTACCTGTGGATTACGAAATCTATACGTTTAATCGACTAAGCTATTCCAAGCTTTGAATTGTGTGATGAAAAATATATATTTGAAATAATAAATTGATTTTAAATTTGAAAACGTTATATCGATAATATTTGCAAGCGATGAAAAAAAAAGAAAGAAAAAAAAATTGCCAGTTATTATAATACAACGAGCTTATACCATAAGAAGCTTATATCGAACATGATCTTCCGTTATAGGTTAAATGGGTATTATATTATCGATAAGATTAAATCAACGTTAAGCGGAAGGAAAAAAATTGGCTGTAAGAAGCTGAGAGATCTTTCAAGTTTGTAAGACTCTCTCTCTCTCTCTTACTTTTTTACTCTTTTACTCTTTCTCTCGGCATCTCGAAAATCCGTTGAAAGTGTCGAGAGAGAATTTTTCCGATACTTACTTCGGCATCTCTTGCTAACAAGTGTACCAAGTACTTACTCCCTACGACTTCCGACATAGTTTTCAGAGGCCTCGACAAACTCAAAGCTAAATCAATATATAGCTTTTCTACGAGATGTAGTCTCTCACTCTCTCACTCTTGTTAGAAAACAAAATAATACCATCCTATACTTAAACATTTGCTGTACATACTATAATACTTTTACGACGTACACAAAATATTTTTATAAATACCAACTTTATATAATAGATATAAAAATGAAAAAAAAAAAAAATTCACTTATATGAGAAGCTTAAAATTTCTCATGTCAAAATATATGTACTATTCGTCTCTACTATTATCTATACATATACATATATACTCTACCTTTCTCTCTCCAATTAAATTGCAATCCGCTTAAGAAAGTATAAAAGCTAAAGGAATTTGTAGTTTTCCGCGCGCGCGCGTGTGAAATAAAGCCTGTTTGATGTGTGTCTTATACTATATACATACTTAGTTTGATCATATAAACGCATCTCTCTTAACACATACATACACACACAAACGACGCTCTCACCTTAAAAGGGATACCATGAGAGAATGTGCGACTACTATGTGGCAGTTTATATTATGTGCGGTAGTAAAATTTTCGTAGCTTAAAAAAAAAATAAGAAAGAGAGAAAGACCCGTTGGCCACGACTATGCGTATAATACATTAGTCTGTATACGAAAGATCAAGTGAAAAAGAATGAGAGAGAGTCAAGTTAGCTGTATATAGCAAATTTAGAATCGATGTACATAGAGTGGGTATACACACACTTGGGGAAAAGGAGCTGCCGGATTGATCAGGAGGTAAAAGGTATTTTCGACGTCTGTCTTACCGGTTGTATGTATGTGTTTATACCGACTCACACGCGATCCGTCTTTCTCACCCTATCTCCCTCCTCCTCCTCCTCCTCCTCCTCCTCTACCTCCCCTTGACATACTGTATGGGAGAACACTTGGCATGTGCGTATACTTATATATACCTATAGTGATATACACACATATCACAGGTGAGTTTGTGAAAATTGCAGCAGCAGCAATTAGAGCTCTCTGGTATATATACTATATACCTTTACGGTGGCAAACGGCAGTAGGTCGAGTCTCTCTCTTTCTTTCTTTCTTTTTTCGTGCTTTTCAGGTAGCGCATAGCAACGTAGTTAACTTTTACGTGAGAAAGAGAGAGTGAGAGAGAGAACTGAGTTTGAGCCTAGACTCTCTGTTAGTACGTAGAGCTTTTTTTTCTTTTTTGACAATTTGTTGTCAGCCATGCGAACAGATTTACGAATGTATGTGTATGTGTGGCGTTGAAAAGGCGCGAGAGAAAGAGTGAACGTTGTAGATTCGGTGAGAGAATTTTAAATGCGGGTGGAGTCGTACCACGATTTTATCGTTGAGTGCGTATGTATGTATATATAAGTGTATGTGGGTTAGTGCTGATGTATATATACTCTCTCTTAACGTAAAAGCTTAAAATTAAAATCTGTTCTACATTTTTCACAAAAAAAATAAAAGCACCAGATGCTCGTTTACCACAAAAAAAAACCTTTTTTATTTATATTTTTTTTTCACACCTTGTTAGTAGTTTACTATCAGATTAAAAGTGTGTTTTTGCAACTAATCATTAAAAAGCATCATCATCATCATCGTTTACCTACATATCAAAAGCAATCTTATCTTTCGATTTAGCAAAATCGCAAGCATGATAAGACATGAGAGGGAAGTGAGTAAACAAGAGCTGCACGTCGCGAATGAAAAAGCATTAGCGTATAGTGTATGAAAAGATACGAGAGTGGAGTAGGAGGAGGAGGAGTATAGGTGTGGGGTTGACATAGGTATAGCAGGTGTGCCCCTAATCCCTTAGGCGAGCAAGAGAGAGAAAAGCTCGCAAGCTCAAGCTTTCACGAGCTGTTAATTTTCTAGCCGTGCAAGCTCACGATGGTATGCGGTAGCAATTACACGAGTAATGGTGCGCCACTACTGCACTAGCGTCTCTGTGTAAAAGTTGGATATAGAGTATAAGGAGGTAAAGCTCTTTTTTTCTTTCCTTTTTCTTCTTTTTTTTCGTAACCGCCTAAAAAGCTCGGAAAAAGCGAGTCTCTCACGGTATTTTTCAACCCTGGCGTGATTTAAGCGCTTCACTATATACACGTCTCTTTTTTTCTGTTAAAAAAAGGCGAGGTGTGCAACGCGGTTGCATTAAAGCTGCATGTATATACTATATATGTGCGGCTTTGCAATTTTATTTTTTTGGATGTGTGTATACGAGAAGCTACGAGACGACAACGTAGAGAGAAAGAGAGAGAGAGAATAAAAACCACGTTGGTCTTCTTTTATTTAGTTGACGGAAGTTGTTCGCCTTGCTTTTTATACTGTACTTCCAAGAGAGGCAAGTGTATTATACGACGGACCAAATGTATGTATATACGCTGAGCGCATCACGAAAAAACTGGGTTACATACTTATTCTTCTTCTTTCTTTTTTTTTTGTCTCTTTTGCGTTTGCTACGTGGATTTAAAATCTGGGACTTAATTAATGGGACTTGCAATGTGTACGCGGTTTTATACTGTATGGTACAAGAGCTTTTTCCTCGGTTAAGAATGAGTGAGATATATTCTTCCTTTTTTTTGTATATGACATCGTTACAATGCTGATGCATTTTAATATAGATTATGCTTTCAGAGAGTTGAGCGAGTTGTTTGCAAAATTGTGATTCTTTTTTTTAAAAACGAAACAGCTTTTATGTATAGGTATATGTGCGTTTAAATCTTTTCACTCATCAAAAATATGATTTCTCAATTGTTTACTATATATACACACATGTATTATGCCAAATTTATTAAAAAAAAAAGAAGAAAATACTAAACGTCCTAATTTACCATTTTTATAATTAGTCATAATAAGAAGGCAAACCAAACAATAACATGCATTGTTATCTTCAATTATACGTTACAATATAATTCCCAACTTGCTTAATTCGATATATATCCAATAGCATTAATATATATAATAATCTACTCTCATATATCTTATCTATCTCGCAAGGTAAATTCAAAATTAAAACATATAGGTACCTACACTCCAACCATTAACGCGCAAAAAATCAAGGGAAATAATGCATAGTATACGCCAGTATTCGACGTACATATACAAAAGGAGCGTATAAACTTATTACTTCATCATCGATTGTCCCAGATATTAAACTCAAGAAACCAGAGTTGATATAAGAAGGAGGAGGAGGTATAGGAGTGTTTAGTCAGCAGTGCAGCTCAAAGAGATATTATACGCGCAGAAATTAAACTCCATCGTTCATATATATGTATGAGCTACTACTACTACTACTACTTTTATGTATTTAAACTCGGACCCCCATTGTACATATACCTTATACGTATACATATACGCGAATGTGTATATACGTCAAGGAATTTCACCGGCGCCGACTGCGTATATTATATATTATATAGGTACACATATGACGAAGGGAGGTATATATATATATATATATATATATATATATATATATGCACACAACGTAGCTTGACGAGGACACGCGCTACCTTGGATATATTATATCGAGAAAATCCAGTTCTGCCAGCGGCACATACACCACACAGTGTAACAGCAGCAAGCAGCAGCTGTAGCGCCGCATTTCGTCATTTCTTTTTCCCCCCTACGCGAGCGAGTAAGCGAGCGAGCTTGGAAAATTTAATGTATTATGATGAAAAAGAGAATATATATCGTCAGACATACATACTCACATACATACATACATACATACATACATACATACATACATACATACATACATACATACATACATACATACACTGACTCTTTCTTATATAGTTGGATAAAGGCGCCGTGTTGGTGCACTGACATCAAAAAAAGGGGGGGGGGAAATAGAAAAACAGGGAGGGGCTCCTTACTCTTTTTCTTTTTCTCTCTATCTCTCCCTGTTAAAATGGAAATGAAATCGCAGTGTACGCGTATAGTAGTATAAGCCTTGGGGGCTATAGGGGCGCGCCGCAGCTTTGGTACATATATATACGCGTTAAACACTTGCGCAAAACGATCTCGTCTGATTAGAACGGCGCTATATAGCTACTCCTGCTGCTGTTGCTGTTGTTACGACTGCAGCTGTTGCAGCTGACACACACGCGGTGTGGACGGCGCCGCTTTTGACGCCTACGCACACATATTACATATGCAAGAGAAAGAGAGAGAGAGAAAATGTAGAGGTAAGCTCAGCTGTATGTAATTGATAAGCGATGGTTATGCGTATGGACAGAGTATGGGTTTTAAGTTAGAGCGAAATATATATAGGTAAGGAGGTGGGAAATGTATAAAGTGTTAATTGAATTTTGTGATTTGAGGAGGTGGTAAAAAGGACCTTTTTTTTTGGAGGGTAATTGAGATTGAGGGATCGTTGGTGTATGTTGGTGAGGTTTGTGGGAACGGATTTGGTGATTATGAGATTTTGATTGTTTTAAAATGGCAAATGGATAGATCTATATATTTATTATAATATTTATGTTTGAATGTGTTTTTTTTTTAAATGATGATTTTTATTGCGCGTTATTAATTAGGAAATGCGCATAGCAAAACAAAATTGCGTAAGTGTTCATATTATATGAATAAAATGTTTTGATTACTGTGGGATTTATGAGGTATCTTAATTATTTCCAGTCTCCAACATCGAAACATTTTTTTAGCTCTTTCTCTCTTGTATTAGTCTCGATATTACGAAATACAAACTTAAGAATAATATAAATTGCACAAGATGTTACATACTTTGGAAAATTTATAATTATTGAATGTTTAACGCTCTGCAACATGTTGTTAATTATGATGTAAAAGAAAATAAAAAGATATTACAACTTTGAAAAATTTTAGTATCAAGAACTAATTTAACATTTAGCACTTGCTGGAATATAAAAATATAAGAAAAAAAAAGAAATAGTCTTGTAAAATGTTCTTACATCCAAAAGAACATATATATTAAAAAAAAAATGATTATGCAAGGTATACTCTATAAATCTTATTATAATTGACCGAATATATGCGTATATATACATATCAAACGTTTTTGTATATAGTGTATGTAACGGTAACATTACCATATACACAAATTATGACATTTTTTTTCTCTATACGTATACTCTTTAGGGTTATAATTCAAATAAGCATAAATATATAAGCATAGTTTTCTAATGCCAGTATTATCTTTTGCATATATATACATATACTCAAAATCATTTTGCCATCATTTAAAAAGACTCGAAAGCTACATATTGGTAACATTATAGGTATATCGTCGGCATAGATGCATTAATATATTATTAATTCAGTGTATGCAGATACATATACACACATACATATCCAAAGTTTAAAATATATATACTATACACGTGTTATAAACGTTCTGAAATATTTACTTTTCAAAGTCGTTGACATTTTGACGATGCAGTTAAATGCGTATATATTATACACACTATACTCCAACCTGTGCACATTATTACTTAAGTGCTTTTCGTTATTTTAATGGATGAACCTTAAAGATAAAAAAAAAACTTTCAAAATTTCGCATCGTTATTCTTCTTAACTCAATCGAAATATAAAAATAAAAAAAAAAAAAGACCAAACACAGAGCAAATATATAAACGGCGTCGCAAGCACCAGGTAAAAGCCGGAAAATATTTAGTGCCTCATATTCCCACGAGTTAACAGCAGCATAACACAGGCAGCTTTTATAACAAATTTCACTCGTAAGTAGTTAAGTGTACTATTCAACAAATCCGGCATCTCATAAGTTAATATTCACACCCGCTAAAAACTTTTTGAGCTATATACCTATAGATATATAATATGTGAAGGGATATAAGGATAGATAATCTCGAATACGCGATCTAACGGTAATGATTCTCCTCAACGTTATAGGTCTTGGCATTTTCTCCTCTTTGATGGAGGCCAGTAGGAGTTGGAAATTGAATATATCGACTCGCTATATCTCAACATACTCTCTCTATCTCTCTCTCTCTCTCTCTCTCTCTCTCTCTCTCTCTCTCAAATTACTTTTCCTTTGTTTAAATATTTCCTCAACTTCGGGATAGTTTTCCTATATAGAAACCTCGTCACTTTCAACCTTTGAGTTATATAAATTTTCAAATTACTCACGTCCGAAATTCGAACACGTACATACATAGGTATTACCTATCAAAAGAAGAGGATACCAACGTATATGGGTATATAGATATATGGGATAATCCGAAATCGATGTAGTAGCAAAACCCACAGTTTGATTGCTTTAACCGGTAGCTGCTACTACTACCACCGGTCGATTTCGTTGAACGACACTCTCACGTACATACTATATAAACCGCATGTGGGTCAAATGTCCCGAAAGAGAGAGAGAGAGAGAGAGAGAGAGAGAGAGAGAGAAAGAAAAAGAAGAGCTTGTACTTTACAAACACTGTCGATCCTATATACTCGATACATCTATATACACACACACACACACATACACATGACATCGTAACGAGTACGAAAAGACGGAGGTGGAGTGAAAAAAAAAAGAAAGATCCTATTGTGCTCCAAAAATCCTCTCGAACTATATATAGCTACCGTTAAACCCTATACACACATGGGTACACCTTGCACACACACACACACAGTACAGAGTTTGCAAAAATTGAAAGAAGAGAAAGAGGAGGAGGAGGATCGACAGGTTATTTCATGAGTATATATACGTAGAGGAGAAACGATGATCGGCGCCAATATATAATCTACCTATATGTGGTTTGCATGATATCAAATGTTATATACTATATACGTCTCTCGAACCCACCGAGTCAGTTGATACTATACCTACTCGTGACGAGGTTGTTCATGGCCACGTGTACACTGCACCGTTTGCAAATATATACATATATACATACGTGCGTGAGAGTGAGTCTCTCAAGTCCAGGTGCTACTACGCCCGATTAAGTTACCCCACAACGTTAACGACGAGGACGCGTCCACGTTGCTGATGTTGGCTGGCCCTTTGCTTGTACGCCTACGCTGTATAGCCTATATACTATTTCGTCTATACTCGCGCACACTCCAAGCACTATACTCCTTTCTTTTTATACCCTTACCAGCAGGCAGAGCTCTTCTTTCCTTCTCTCTCCTTCTCTCTTTCTATCTATATACACCCTCTTCTTCTGGTATATAGGTACACCTATATATACTTTCTCACGCTCGTTAAGCCCTCGTGGCGCTTTCTCTCTCTCTCTCTCTCTCTCTCTCTTTCTTTTTCTCTCTGGTGCCCTACCACTTATCGAAAGCTTACCCTTGTTTATTAGCGCTTCAAGTGAAGAAGATGAAGAAGAAGAAGAAGAAGGGGAGGAAGAGAAGGAAAAAAGAGACGATGTAACGATGAGTAGAGAATAGGAGGTATATGTACATATAAGAGGGGAGGAAAAAATAAAAGAGTGAGGAGAGAGCTTGCATGACGTATATATAGTGAAGTAGATGATACTTCAAGGCATTGTTTTCGTCAAACTCTGTATTACTTCTTTGATATTATCTACGATGTATATTTTTTTTGTATTTATATAGGGTGGACTATTTTTCCGCTATATGGATTAAGTGTTTTGATGGCTGAGAGCAGCAATTTTAGGTTTTAGCATATATGGCTTCTTGTATATTGAGGGAAACAAAGGGTAGAAGAAGAGTATATGTATGTTTGTGTATATGATTTTTCGCTTGTTTTCTACTCCCCTTTATTTTTTCTGATAATGGACGGTTTTTCCGGCTGGTATGTCTGAGTATGTGTATGTGTGTGTATGTTTACGAAGGAAATAAGCCTGTCAATATTATAATCCGTATATATACGTATATTGTATGCGCGTTGATATAAATCGAGTTTTAATTGGATTTTTTTCTGTTATTATTATTATTATTATTATTTTTATTAATTCGATTAGTGATACGGAAATAAGAGGACTATAGAGTTTATGAATATTTGATGGTAATATTGTTAATTCATTTATAATAATTCATATACAAACCGTTTAATTTTAGTATCCCAGACATTTTTTAATTAATTATTTATAAAAATTTATTAAACGTGTCATTTATTTGATTTATTATTATTTCAATAAAAAAAAAAGATTATCGATTATTTAAAATTTTTCAGAAACTCAATTAAACTCTAATCAAATAAAAAAAATGACAGTAAATAAATGCTTAAAAATGTCACCCAATAAACAACCACTTTTTTCTCTTTTTTTTTTTTTCACAAAAAGTACGATTAATGAATACTTTGAAATACCTGGTGTCTCACAAAAAAAAAAGTAAGTATTGATTTGATGCGAATGCCATTGACGTATATATAGTTAAAGGAGACTCTCTTGGGAGACCTGGTAATACGTATATACGTTTTTACTACTTTCGCCACTAGTGTAAACGAATGGCCATTAGGCGAAGTGTCGATTTCGACTAATGGCTCCGATTTCAGCCTACATCTCTCGTTGGTACAAAACACATATATATACACATACATATATATACAATTCAACCCTACCAATAGCTATATACAACTTAGGTCCTACAACCGGTACGTTTACACACGCGATAAATGCGGAGTGCAAAGAAATAGCCGCGATTTGCTCTCTCGCGTCTCTCTATACTATATCTCTATGTGATTCTCTCTCTCTCTCTCTCTCTCTCTCTCTCTCTCTCTCTCTCTCTCTCTCTATATATATACATATATATATATTTTACTCTTTCTTCTTTTTCCTGTCCCGACGTCTAATAAAGTGCTTTTGCCGCATTTTACACCCTATATACCCCTTGGAAATTCCAAGTTTACTTGGTGTAAAGTCCGAAGAGATTTACTTGCTTAATTTTGGGTATAAGCGATATTTGCTGGACTGGATTGTATAGGCTGAGTCGAAGGAAGAGATGAGTATATGGTGTAAAAGTTGCTAATGTCTGGATTCAAGTTGAATCGGAGGTATGCGTTATTATATTATATAGTGTTTGGTCGCAATGTTAGTGGTATCGTGTTACTTGTAATAACGAGTATTTTGCATGGACGAAGAAAATAATAATTTTATTTAAGTGCTCTGAATTGCTGGATGATAATAAAAATAAGCTAAAAAAATTTTTTTAAATGAGTATGATTTTTTTATTATACATGTATAAATCGATTCTGCATATATCTCGCTTATCAAGTCGTAATAATATATATTTTTCTGTTGTCGTCATATTTCCTTGTTTTTTTTTGTTTTTTATAAACCTTGTAAATATTTTTAATTGACAACTGACATAAGGTAATATACAACCCCCATAAAACATCATCTCATATGGTGTACACCAAGTATAGTGTTTATATATAAAGCCATTTCAGATTTCAATTTAAAAAGTCGGCCTGGGTATATGCAGCCAGGCTTTTTTGAAACGATATAAATTTTTTCGCCATAAATGTCTACGGAATACCCCATTTCTATAATACACCAACTACTCCCTTTCCCTTACTCTCTCTTTCTCGTAAAAATGTTTTATAAAGTTTTAGCAGGACCGAGAAGAGAAACAAGTGTCATTTTATTTACAGAAGCACGCGAGAGTTTGTTCCAGCATTGAGCACATAAAATAAAATAAAAAAAAAAAAAAGAATCACGTTAAAAAGAGCTGATATGATAGTACGTACTATATACACTATACGTCTCATGTAAAAATTTTTACCCTCCTCAGTACAGAGAACCGAAAGTTATAACGCGAAAAAAAAAGGGGGGAGAAAAGTCATATGTATAGGCCGTGTAGGGTCTATCCTATATGTGAAATTCCGAGAGTGAGAAACTCTATCGTTCTCATTCTCTCTTTCTCTCTTTTTTTTTCGTGTACACCCGCTATACGATTTCGCGACGATATATTTATCGATATGACCATTGCTATATACCCTCCCTCCCACTTTTTCTTCTCTCTTTCTCGTATAACTGCACAAATGTAAAATATATATAATCGGGAGACAGGGTTATCGCGATTTTATGTATGTATCGCAGCAATTCCAACCGCAATATCGCGCTCCCACTTCTCATCTCCCTTCCTCCATCCCCACTTTTATATACTTTTACCCTTCTCGTATTCTCCCACTCTCTTATATACCTATATAGCTTGAAAATTTTCTCCCATATCCTCTACCAAAAAATGTGTTTTCAGACTCTCTTTCATTCTCCCCGGCTCCATTCTTGCTACATTAACTTCGGCACTTTGGTTCGATCAAAGTTTTTTTTTCTCGATTCGCGAGATACAGCGGTGTTCATATAGTAATAATGTCGCGCTCGTTTCGTAACCGCATATACTGCCATTCAGTCTGACAGGCATTTCTATTTCTTGGAATGAAGAAAGCTATAGATATGTATGTATGTGGAATGAAAGAAGAAAAATAAAATAAAAAAAAAAAACAATTCTAGAGTTATAAATTGAGGTATATATACGAAAGAGCTGTGTGTTATGATGGTCAGACTGTAGCCACCAAGTGAAATCACACTTTTCATCAGCAACTCGTGTGAGAAGCTGTAAAATTCAAAAAAACACTTTCCTTTCCTGCAGTTAGAACGTACCTATATATCTGTTATGTAGCAAGTAAAAGAGAAGATATAATTTTATACAGAGAGTATATGAAAGAGGGTATATATAGGAAATTATGACGTGCCGAAGGTCGTTTACCAGTTGCCTCGATTTTTTTATTTTTTTTTTCCACATACCACCCTTTCAGATACACATATATTTCTCCACTTCTCTCTCTCTTTAGAGTATATGTATAGCTGCTATAGGCACGTACGTTTTATATATACGAGAGTGTGAGCCAAAACACATCTGCAAAGCCAAACAACAACCCACGCGTGCAGCCGTAAAATCCGCAAAACATAGCCACGTAATACTCTTGCACACGCTGCACACATACACATATATATACACGCGAACAACAATCCCTATCCCCCTATACATATTCCCTCCTTCCCACCTTCCTGGGTTATGTCGCACACGAGAGATAGGAGAAGAGCGCCACTCAAGTGCACCCATTTCCCGACGACGACGACGACGACGATGAAGCTCTGAGAGTATAAAGAGTCGAGAAGCTACGAGAGAGAGTGAAAGAGACACAACTCTTATATTGCTATATATACGTGTATATATATACATAAACGAGAGGAGTTGGAGTTGGGCAGTTAAAACTTGTCCGTATATAGAAGAAGAGAAGAAGGAGGAGGAGGAGGAGGAGGAGGATCGCTATCGCCACGTTTTCAGGGATTAAATTTTCAGCTTAAGTGCTTCGCTCTTGTTTTTGAGCTCTTCTCTCTCTCTTTCCTTCTTTACTCTTTACTACTTACTATACTTCTCCACCTACTACTCCTCCTACTTCTTAACCGTACGTACGAGTTGAAATTTTTTTTTTTTGTCGGGCTGCTTAGAAATTGATGTCGCGGTATAGTGTGGTAGAGTAGCGTGAGAGTGAGAGGAGAAGTGAATAAAAAAAAAAAAGAAAAAGTGTAATACGGTTGACTTCGCGAAATCTTACTTTTTTGTTTTCCTTATGTTTTATGCATTCTGTAGTTTTATCAATGTTTTTAATATAAAACTTGGAAAAATTTTTTTGTTAAGTGTTTAAATTTTGAAATGAATATAATTAATTTTTTTGTTTTATTTTAGCAATATTTTATATCAATATTATATTAAGTATTTGTGAAAGATAAATATGATTTTGATTATTTCATAAAATTCTAATAAATTCATGTGAAAATTAATATAGATTGTAAAATTTGTTTCAATTGTCAATGAAACACATACGCATGTAATCGAAAATGAGAAGCTATTATCGCAGTTGAAATCAGCAAATCGAGAAGCAACGAATCTTCATTTAGAACCTGACATTAAAAACTACCGTACTACATCATAAAACTCAGAATAAAAAGAGGAGGATGAGAGATACTCCAATGACAAGGGAGGGAAATCAGACAATCAAACTCGATTTGTACGCCACTCAAACAGTAATTTAACATTTCTCTCTCTTTCTCTCTCTCTCTCTCTCTCTCTCTCTCTTTCTCTCCATCTCTTTCGTTCTTTCTGTATGTATACACAGAAGTGCAAATCCACACGACAGAGTAGGAAAGAGACGAGATAAAGAAGAGAGAGAGTAGGGTGGGTGGATGGAAGGAAGAAGAAGAATCCGGTCGTAAAACATATTCAACTGTGAATAGGACAATAAGAAGATAAGCCGAAGAGGAGAATGGCCGAAACAGACAGAGCAGCAGACACACACAGAGACGATGAGACAGACTGAGAGAGAAACGAGTAGAAAGAGAGAAACGAGAGTTGAGTGAGAAGGAGGAGAAGGGGGGTGGTAGGGAGTTATAGGTGCAGGCTCGCGGATAAAGAGCAGAAGCTGAAGAGGATGAGGATGAGGATGAGGATGAAAAGAAAGAAGGAGGAAGGAGTAGGTGGCATATACGAGTGTGTTGACTCGTCTTTTTCCACGCTCGGCTGGCTTAAAGCTCTCGCTCTCTCTTTCTCTCTCTCTTTCTCTCTTTTTCACCTACTCCTACACACATCTCTTTCTCTCCTTGTCGTCTCTTCTTCTTCTTTGGCAAAAGAGCACACGACGTTGTCGCCGTCGCCGTCGTTGTAGACGAATACTGCTGCTGCTACTATTGGCGCGCAGGCATACGTGAGATTCCGCGAGAAGAACGAAGGAAAGGAGGAGAAGAAAAAGGGATTCCGAGCCTAGTGAAAGAGAGAGAGAGTATTTGGGGTCGAAAGAGAAAGAGGGGGGGGGGGGTGGTAAAAAGATAGAAGAAAAAAAAGAGTTCTATAGGCCGAGAGTTACGTGAGAGAGAAAAAGTGAGAGAGTGACTGAAGAAGAAGAAGGCAAGCAGACGAGAGCTCTATAGAGGTGCAGAGAGACGTTTGCCTGCTATGCTATGCTTGCTTGCTTGCTTGCTTGCTTACACTGCTGGGATTGCACCGGCGTCAGCTTCTCGTTCCCCTCTCTCTCTCTCCCTCTCAGCCTCCTTTTTTTCATTCCTTCTTTTTTTCTCTCTCTCTTTCTCTCTTTCTCTCCTTCCTACATACTTTGGCTTGGCTTTTCCTAGCACCTCTCCCTAATGACACTCGCACATACACCCACGAAAGAGAGGAGTCTGACCTCGTTTATAATGACGTTATGTGTCTCATGGGCTTAGAGAGAGAGAGAAAAAAAAGAAATAGAGAGATGAGGGTGATTAAAACGCGTAAATAATCGCACGTATAAATATATTATATATGCAAGTATACGTTGGAGAGAAAGAAGAGTAGTAGTAAACTAAAGAGAGACGAAGCAAAGCAGCAGCACTTCTGGCAGCAGAAGCAAAAGCAGCAGTTGCTGCAGTTGTGCGGGCGGCTTTTTCACGCGCTCTCGTGTGTTGTGCTTACTGCAAGCTCTAAGAAGGCCTTACACGTTGGTATATATAGGATGTACATATAAGCCTTCTAACAGGCCGATTTTATCTTCTCAGAGTTTATGCGCGCGACGATGGAGAGAAGAGGAGCAATCGTGGTACATACATATATATGTATAGTCTCTCTCACTCTCTGAGAACACATCTCGATGTGTGAGACTTCTTAGACCTTATATATACTAGACCGGATATATATCTACCATGATTGTAAGAGTGAGCGAGTGAGTATAAGAGGAAAAAAAAGAGCGAGGTTACATCGTCTTGAACTTCTCTTTCTTTTCTTCTTAGCAGCTCTTAAATAACGACTTGGTAAATGCATTGCTCTGGACCCTGGTGTATATATATATATGACTGCTGTTCTCTATACGGATGAAAGTTCTCGCGGCTTGCAGTCTCATATATATTTAAGTCGCGGCGGTGGCGGCGCACAGTGTCCAAAAATTCAAAATTTTTGGAAACAATTCTTGCTAGGTCGCAATTTTAAAGATAAAAAGATGCGGTAAAGTGGAAAATGTTTTTG
>JAPYZE010005083.1:0-14188 GCA_030522805.1 Leptomastidea abnormis | reverse complement strand
TATATATATATATATATATATATATATATATAATATGTATAGCTAAAGCCACTCCTACATAAATATATATAGCTTCTCATGCGTGTCCTTTTGCACCTTTGATTATTATTATTAAATTTTTTATGGGGTACTATTACTATATGTATTGAGTCTGCAATATATAAGCTTTTGTCATGAATATATACTTTTTTGCAAATAATCTTTTAATGAGGTGTACCTATACTTATTTAAGAACGTCGTTATTTTGCTATCTCGGTTCGACAGGTTATTCGAATATGCCATGGTCTTTCTTGACTATTGTTTAGGTGGAATTCGTTGGAGAGGAAAATCATTGTTATTTTTTTTTTTTTATTTATTTATTTTTAATGATTGCGTAGTATAAATATGAAGTCTTGAATTTTTATCGAATAATATTTAAAATAAATAATTGACATTAGAAGATTGTATCTTAATATTTTTTTTTGGTAGAGATGACCAATTATATTAATTAAGTATTTGAAATATACAACTTTTATGAAATACGTAAAATACGATCGTCTTGTCTTAATGCAATACTTTATTTAACGACTCTTTACCACAAGAATAGCAATGAATAGATACAGAGCATAGAAAAGTTATACGAAAAAATTTTTTCCGTTCATAATCAAATTTATTTTAATCCGCTAATGCTCAAACACACGCACACGCACACACACACCCACACACACACACACACACACACACACACACACACACACAAAAACACACGCTGACATAAAACCTTGAATAACAACAGGCCATCAGTGTCAACAACCTCAATCTCTCTCTATTTCTCTTTCCATTTTTCTCCCACATAACGAATCAACGACACATCTTTGTATTATAAGCCGCACTCTCTCTCGTGAGCGCGCTCGGAAGAGCAAACGAAAAGAAAAAAGAAAAAAAATGTGATACGAAGTAAGTAGCGAGAAAAAGGGCGGAACGAAATTCCTGAAATAAAGTTGCAAATGCTTGAGTGTCTGCATCTGTCTGCGTATACATATATACACGTACGTACGTTACGTGCATTTCATCGCGCAGAGATACGTTTATAATATGTAAACTCGCACGATGAACTTTTACACATATACCAACACACACATACTGTATACAGAGACACATATGGACGAATGAATGAGTGACGTCAGGGAGAAAGAAATAAAGAAGGAAAAAAAAGAAAAGAGACACAGGCTCGTATATAAGCACACATTCTCTCACGCGGCTTAATGATTATTATTGACCAGCGTGAGCCACACACTCTCATATATATTATATAGCTATAAGAGTATATATTATCAGTACATGTAAAAGGGAAATATGCATGGAAGTATATAGACACACCTATAAAAGCCTTACGGCGAATATATATGTGATAACTCTATATACCCCTTCAATATTTTTCTTTTTACTAATGCACGCGATGACTGGATGCATATATATACCTACATCTGTATCGCGATTGAATGTTATGCATTTTTCTTTTTTTTTTTATAAGGGAGGGGTTTTAATAAGTAGGTGTTGATGATTGAATTTTTTTTGTTATTTTGACGTCTTGGTATTATGGTTGATGATTATTGGGGTTATGTGGGAGCGTTTGATGATTTATCAATTGGTGATTTTGATTTTGAAATGTGTAATTTGGATATGAAGTATTATAGTGGGGTATGGAAACTATATGGTAATAATAGATTTTGCTCTAATACGAAGGTATAGTTGATTTTGATTTGTCGTTGTGTTCAGTAGCGATTATTTGATTTTATGTGTGTGTTTTTGTTATTGTCGATGAAAGTCGAATAAATTATTGGAAAATTTTATTTAATTGTATGCTGATGCTAAAATGATTTTTTTTTTTTTATCATTCCAGTTTTTTTTTTTTTAAACTCTAAGTCAGTATTTTAAATTATTACGTTACGAGAGACATGTCATTAAAATTTCACTTTAAAAGCTTGTTAACAATTAATCATCTAGTAAAGGATAAAAGAAAACTAGGAGCTTATACATCTTATCTAAATTTGATTTATGAGATCTACTTGAGCGATAAAATTTAACGTTCTTATTTTTTTATTTTTTATTATCATTATAAAAAATTAATTAATATTTGGATATAAGCAATATAAGAAGCAACTTAATTGAAATAAAATATACCAATAAAAATAGTAAATAATTTAATAAAATTTAATAAAAATAGTTTCAAGCTTGAAAAATATTTTTCTGGTACATATATATGTAAATAAATCAAATAAAACTGATCAGTCGATACCACGTCACTTTTGAAAAATAACCCCATCCTTAAATCACTTATTGATTTTCCAATAGAATAAGCACAGGGACACTCTTGTGATTTTCCATCTGTGAATGTATTTCCCCTTCGGGTTTCTCGTTTCAATATATATAAATCGAGCGAGACTGACGTCTCACCCCTTATATCTATACGTATAAGTCCGAGTTATGTCTTCATTTTGCCCCTATACCTATTTGGAAACAAATCTATTAAAGATTGTAACGGATGTACAGTCAATAGGAAAAATTTTTCGGTGATATTTTATCTGCTAAAATTTTATTTTATTAATAGATTAATTAGATTTATATTATTTTATGTACAAGTAATTATTGGAATTACTTGAGTATTATTCATCTTATAAATAAATTAAAAGTCATCGATTTTTTTACTATCATTCAATAACGTAATTAATTATTCATTTTTCATTAATTATAGAAAATATTATTAAAACATTTTTAAATTGTCAAAGTTAATTTCGTTAAAAAAATTGTTGTCTTTAATATTACCTTTGATAAAATTTTATTATAAAGATATTCATTACACCATCACCTCTTCAAAAAAATCATCCAATAAACAACAAACTTATTGGCTTACCAATTTAAATTTTTGAATTAAAAATACAAATTTCTTATTAAAAAAAAAAATTAAAATTAAAAAAAAAAATTTCAACACTATTCAAACAGTTACATCATAATGCGTTTGTCCCATCTACATACTTATACACATTACAAACCATATAATAATATCAAAACACCAAAATTTCATAAAAAGAATATATATATATATATATATAAACAGCGTGACATCGCGTCACAACGAAAAAAGGGGCGCGTCTATATATTATACGCGCAGTAAGCCGGCGACGAAAAGTCGGGCCTTGGAAAAGCTTGGTAGTAAAGAGTAGAGTAGTATAGGAAGAGGAAGGAGGGGGGGGGATTGACGTACCATTAAATGGAACATAGCGTTCGCGAGTGAGAAAGAGTATATAGAGAGCGCGTGGCTGGCTCGTCCAGCTCGCGCGGGGCGCAAACAAAGATGTCCTCCGCGACCGCTTGGCGCCCTGCTGCTGGTAGCTCTGAGAGAGAGAGAAAGAGAGAAGGTCGATCGATAAGACACGACTCAGATGTATAAAGTGGATCGGTATATAGATATATAGAAATATAAAATGTGTGTGGGTGTATGAGTTTGTATGAGGAAGGAAGAAAGACTTTCGAAATTCAAGATTGGTAAAATGGCTTGGTATGGTTTTAGGGTATACAGAGGGTAGAGATGTGTTATGAGAGAGATGGTGTACGATCGTTGCTGCGAGTTGATTGAATTTCTTTTTTTTTTATAAGGAAGGGTGGGTGAGGGTTATAAGGAAGAAGAAAATGTGACGTATAGATTATTGCGTTGGTTTTTGGGATGTGTTGCGTAAGATTGTGCTGGGGATGATAAAAGTTTGTATTTATGTGCATGAGTAATACTGGGTTTTTTAAGATAGTAGAAATTTATATATTTAGGAAATATTAAATTTAATAATTTTTGATTTTATTTAAAAAAAATTGAAAGATAATGCATTTGAGAAAACTTGAAAAATCAACGTACCGCAAATTAAAATGTCAAAAAATTTATTTAAACATTATGTCAAAGTTGTAAATATTTTGATAAGCGAATACAAGTACCTCAATTTTATTACTCACTGTTTCGTTAATAGGCACTTAATTATATTTAACTGTTGTCGCAAAAAAATTACTGACCCACAACTAATAATGTAAATAAACTCAAAAGCCAAAATTATTTGTGTGTCATTTTGGCAATTAAAGTGAAAAATAATTTCAAACATATTGTCGTAATGTTATCTTCCGAGAAAATTTAACTATACATGAAGCAGCATCTTAAATTATAAATAAAAGCTTACCTCATCATATACAGGTGTATTCAGTAGCTAACGCGAGAAGAGTAGGATGAGAAGGAAACTAAAATTAAAAGGCCTATATTACGCCAATGTACTTTTGCGATCGAACGATTCATCGAGTAGGTACATATTTGCAAATCCTCTTGACTGTATGACACGTCATTCGTTTTTTTTAAATTGTTAATTTTTTTTTGTGTCTTCATTTTTAAAAATATCTTTGGTCTATCCTTTTTTTTAATTTCTTAAGATCACAATGACACATTCACATTTAAATTATGTTTTATTATGTAAATGAACTTTGATTTTTTTTTATATATCGACAAAATTTTATATTTACATATAATTAAAATTTAGTTTTTGCACGAGTTTGTCATATTTAATTTACATGTAAATTGAGTACACTCATCCATAAACTTAAACGAAAATAATAATGCTATATATTATATTTTCACGAATAATTTAAAAAAAAATTCAAGTTTACTTTCTCGCTCAAATTAAGCCATTAAATATACCCATAGGACATTCGATTACAAAATAATCATACACAAATAAAAATCCATTTAGATGAAAAAAAAAATAATAAATAACAACTTATTCAAAACGTCCATTAGTCCAAGCGATAAATTGGAAACAAATAAACCGCAAAAGAAAAGACCTAACACATATATGACTCACCAATTTAGACCTCGAGTTTCTTTCACTTTACGCGCGATAATGGCATCAGAAAAAAAAATAAAAAATAAAGAATCTACAACCCAAGTCCGTTGCGTCAATTTGCAAATAGCACAGCAGTCATTCTCGTCAAAAAAAAAAAAAAAAAAAAAGATAAACACAAGAGCCAATACTTTATTTTTTTTTTCTTTTTTAACCAACCATCGTAACAATCCATCAGTTTTGTCTGGCCAAATAAATCGAAGTCTCGCGTCTCGTCGTGTAGGCATATAAAAATCAACGATTATATACACATAACGTACCTATATGTTTGAAAAGTCGAGAGTCATCGACGCTAACAGCTACCGCAAAAATTATGTCATCCGGCCAAAATTAACTTTTAACACCGCGACAAATTCGAAAACGAGCTTTTTGAGCACACTGTATGTTACACATTGCTCAAAATATACAGATTTTGACATGCAGAGATTTTTGCTGGTCTGGTTGTAGCAAATTTAGAGATGTGTGGTAAATTTGAAACTTTATTTTGTAAATTTGTTTGATGAGTATTAGTTTGCTTTGTTTTTTAAATCTTAAAAGTTTTTTGCTTTTTTAATTTTGAATGTTTGTTAGTCTGTAGATCAAAATTACGTGTGTTAATAATGGTAGTTTTGTAATTGTATTTTGTATTCGTTTGAATAATGTGTTTAATAAATAGACTATTTAGAAAGGTAGGGAATAGTAATCATAACATGGGTTGTTTAGTAAAAATAAAAAAGATATTTAACCAATTAATATATGCCAGACAAAAAAATTACAAAACAATTAACTAGCGAATAATTGAAAAGAATAATTAAATTTTTAATTACTTTTTAATGAAAATAATGAAAACTATTATTGTTAACGATATGTACATTAGACATAATAATAATAACAGTAATAATATTATAATGTAAATTTTTGTTTTATATCGACATTGGAATAAATTAATATCATCTAAATTATGCAATGACGTTTATTTCACTATATGCACTACTATGATCGATTCGACACTTTTTTAATTCTATAAATCATTTTTTTCCAACATGTGCAAAATAATATAAAAATTTGTATCATTTATCGTAGCTAATACCACAAATCATTATATGTTGCTTGAAATATTATTTTAATTTTACATATTTTGAATTAAATCTTCTTATGAACAAGCAAGTTACTATCTATATTTATTACTTACTTTGTCATTGTAAATTTTAGATGTCATTATGTATAAATAATTATAAATTTTGTAATACACTAGTTTAAAATCTGTTAAAAATTCATTATTATTGCAGTGTATACACTGCACAAATAAATATTGTCTTTGTGATCATATTTATTATAAATTATCCGTGACTCTCTTGCTCTGTATTTTTTCTTACTATTAGTTTTTTTGGCATATGAGACACTTTACTTTTGATAAAATATCCACCGAAAATAAAGTAAGGTACTAGCTCAATCAGCGAAACCTAAGATTCGTAATTCTAAGGGTTGTGGGTTCGACTCTTGGTGTCTGTCGACTGAGCTATTATAAAAGCCTTTACATGCCGAATTGCGCTTAATAGAGTGCTGACAATGGCTTTAATATATATAAATAAATATTATGAAGAAAAATAAAAAAATGTTGCACCCCTTAATTTTTTGCCTCTACTTAAACTTTCTATTAAAAAATCTGCAATTTTTTGTTATAAATATCGTTTTTTATCAAAATCTAGTTTTAATTTTTAATAATCTATTTAATTTTATAATAAGCAATCAAGAATAGGTCATATGCCTATACTGATACCAAAATAAAATTTTACTAGATTGTTTAGAAAATAAGAGATATTAAAATTTAATTATCCTAACTGAGTGAAAAGGATAGTTTTATTCAGTTACTTAAACTAAAACTTTTTCTTTTTGCTTTAATAAAATATCGTGCTAGAAAAAAATGTCATTTATTAGGTCAATACATATATCGCGACAATATTTACGATGTTTGATAATCATAGTGTGCGGGTATTATAATGCAGGCATATCACATCATACATAAAATTCAAACAATAAATTATTTCAACAAATTTTATATCAAAATTAAAATAATTAAATTATACAAAAATTTTAAATAACAAATGCATTAAATGTTCTATAAAAATAGAATAAATTTTGACAATTTTGCATTAAGCAAAATCAATAAAATCTTTTATAGCCACACGAAATAATATCTTTTTTGATGAGTTAAAAGCTTTTCTTATTTGATATCGTGTGACATCATCGGCTAGAAGCAGAATAAACGTATGTGTATACTGTATACGTATACATACAGAGCCTATATGCGCATCATCTAGTTCGTAAATAGAATCGTTTTAAATGCCTGTTGAACCGTTTATTGTTATAGGGGCACATGTGTGGCTATACATATGTAAAATGGAACTTGGCCAAATTTTTAAAGTTTAAATATAATAATAATAAAAAAAACATTTCTATAAATTATTTAGTTGTCTGAGTAATGTTTAAATTTTCAACCATATTATCATTACATTAAACTTATAGGTATAGGTACGATACAATTCTAAAATTTATTTATTTTTTTTTTTTTTGATCTATCTATAAAAAACTCAAAAACTTTGCTTACAAACCCAATGTATACCATTCTTTTACAAAATTTTAAAAAATACTTAAATTAGTAAATCCCAAACGCTTTACCCAATACCCTTTTAAAATCTTAACAAAAAATTACTTCGTTTACTCACCATCCAGACTTTTAAACTAAAAAAAATCACCTTCACCTATACGTAAACCGCAAATCACCAAGCTTCACGCGATTATAAAAAAAAAAAAAAATAAAATAAAAAAATTAAAAGAGGCGCGGCAGGGTATACATACACTATAAGCGATACTCGCACATGCACTTTTCTGCAGCTGGTAGGTAGGTATATTCTTGCGTTAGAGCTCGTAAATCCATAACTCGCCCCAGCCAGTTCTCTCGATTGAGGTCCGTGAACGGTTGAAGCTTTATAAGCTTGCGTGTTCGCCTAATGAAAGAGATATCCGAGGTAAGCGAGCTTCTCGTCCGGGCATGTACATTTAACTTCTTTTGTGTGTGTGTGTGTGTGTGTGTGTGTGTGTGTGTGTCTGAGCATATGCGGAAGTGTATGTATTTAAAATATACCTACTACGGTTAGTTCAGGTGTGGCTGATTGAAAATTTGTGTGTGAGGCTGCATATTACAGATATAACAAGAATTTGATGATTGGTTGGTTATGTAAGCTTCTTTTAAAAAGGGATGATATTAAAGATTATTGAATAATATGAGGGATGTTACAATTTTGATTACGATACTTTTTCATTTGGGATGGGATGTGGCAGAAATTCATGTTAGATATTATGTTATGGTAACGCAGTATACGATATGAGACTTTTTTTTTATCTACTAGTTGTTTTTTTTTATTATTTTTTTTAGTCTATGTTTGTTCAATAATCAATTAAAAAGCGCGTGTAAAGATTTATTTTGCGCTTACGTAAAAAATAAAAAAAAAAATAGAAAGAAAACATTTTATGGATATAAAGGTATATATAAAAGCATTTTCCATTAGCTGATTGACAGCAATAACCAGTACACGCGGTTACATGTCGTAAGCTTTATATATATACCTAATACCAATACACATCAACAAGAAGCAATAATATATACCTATCCTCGAGTCCGAGTCTTCTTGAATTATATTTACTTTTTTTTTTCTTTTCTTTTCTCGCTCGTGTTTTAACGTTTACTTGCAATGTAATAAAATTAGCATGCAGTGTGTGTACCTTTGAATCTTTCTTTCTCTTTCTATCTCTCTTGTGTCGATTGATGTTCTACAGTCAACACATAACAGCCAGCAGCAGGTGTACTTAAAATATCTTTAAAATCGTTACAAGGTTGGCCTTTGCTGTGAGAAGCAAATAGAATATATATATATATATATATATATATATATATATATAAAAAAAGATTACATTCTAAGAGTTAATCTTCAAGTTTATTGATCGAAAGATGTAACGCGTTATGTGTGTGTGTTCTATTGGATAGTTCATCTCTCGTGTATAAATATATTTATTGATTAATTCGCACCGTTTAAGATATAATTACCTTACATGCATCTTATAAAACTCGAGTGTCAATTGAAAAAAAAAATAAAACATTTGATTGCCATTTTTTTTCTTTGTCGAGATTTTAATTATTCTCAAGTTAATTTATTAATGTCATGAAAACATTGATAATTTGACACGTTATATTATCTTATCAAAAAAAAATTTCAATTAATAAAAAAAAAAAATAAAACTTGGTATTATTTAAAATCAATCAATCTGTAAAAGAGTCAAGCAACGAATAATTGAAAATCAACGTTTTCTTCCTTGTCTTCTCAGTACACACATACCTCAACCGCGAATGCAAGGTGCGCATATAGTAGGTATATATACAGCTGGACATACATAGCAACAGAGAGAGAAAGAAAAAGAAAGTTTCTTTACTACCACCGACTGATTGATATCTGCTTGCCAAGACAGACAGACATTGAGTCATAGTTGAAAAAAAAAAAAAAAAAAAAAAAAAAGATAAAAAAAAAAAAAAAAAAAAAAAAAAAAAAAAAAAAAAAAAAAAAAAAAAAAAAAAAAAAAAAAAAAAAAGAGAGATAGAAGAAGAAAAAGGGAGCCTCCCGGAAGTCGATGTGCTTTTTTTTATTTCATTTTGTCTGTATGTACTCTTATCTTTCTTACTCCTCTTTGTTAAACGGAGCTATAAATTTCTGGTGCTGGTTTAGTGATGGTGTCTGTATAGAGGCTATATAGGTGCGCTTTGAAGGTGCAGCTGCGGTTTCGTTTGTAATTTTAATGCTGATATTTATAAGTTAGAAGTACATTTTGTGGATTATATTCACACGTTGATAAAAAAAATTTTATGATAATTGAAATTATTTGTTTTGTATTAATTTTTTTAATGTAATATGTTAAAGATTTTATTACAAGTATTTTTAATATTTAATTTTAAAATATTTTTAAGAATGTCACGTATTTCATTAGATTTTATTAAAAAACGTCAGTGTTTCGAATAAAATGACATTTAAATTCTTTAAAAGAGTGTTTTGAAATAAGCATAAAAAACTATTGTTAAATAATATTAGTAAAACACAAAATTTGATATTCATATTTTAAAAATATCATCGTAATATAAAAAATTAAAAATATTTTCTTATTTTATATTTTTATTATACACACATATTTTATACTTGGCTGTTAAAACTTGACCATTATTATTACTATTATTTTACGAGTAAATAAAACAAATGTCATTTCTAATATTTCGTTTTAAAGCTGAATATTAAAGTCAAAAATTAACCCACTTCCACACACATTCCACAAATATATATATATATATATATATATATATATATATATATATATATATATATATACACAAAATCAAGCTATCAAATATATAGGTACTATATTCCGATTACCAATAAACACTCGCGTACTTTGTCAATTAAAATAACGTCCATATAAAGCAATAAAAACTGTATACTCTCATTACCAATTTTCCAAATTAGTCAAAACCATCAATTCACAATAACAAGAAAAAAAAACAACCAGCAATCAAACAATTAAAAAATTAAATACACATAAAAAGCATTAAAAGCACAAGCCCATCTCCCAAAGTTTCATTCTGTATGTGTATACCTTACCAACAAATTTCCGACACCTAATTACATTTCCTCACGCGATAGAACTATGTGTAAAAATCATATACAGAGTGGGGAAGAAGCAAACCGCTAAAGCTTTCTTTCATATTATACACACATTTACTTTAAAGTCCACACCCTGACATTTCATTTTGTGTATACATATATTTAAAAAAGAAAGAAAAAAGAAGAAAAATAGTCGCGTGTATACGTAAGGAAAAACGAGGACGCCTTATACAAAGGAATAAGGATGAAGGCTTGGAAAAAGGTAGGGGGGAGGAGGGGGAGAGGTCAAGTCGAGAATAAAAATGAACGAGGAAGAAAGAGTAATAGTGGAGGGAGGGGGAGGGGCAAAGAATGTAGGTCAACGTCCTGGTAGCCATACGGCTCTCCTTTTAATCGATCCAATGGCTATATGTATATATATATGCGCGCTTTAATATACTTTTACTTGAAAAAACTTACGCGTCCGCCCTACAAATAACGAAAAATCATCTTTTTCCATGTTGTCGAGGTATATATTAACGCCTTTTGATAAAATTTATGATATGCTTAGATGTACATGCGTCGTTATGTTTTTTAAATGTGTGAGTTTTATAGGTATATGTAGTGATGATGATACGATTGATGAGTTATATTGATGTGCTGCAGTGTGTGTCATTAAGTGTGCGGCTTTTGATACGTTTTTACGAGTCTTTAAATACGTAAAGCTGGTGTATAGAAGTACGTAATATAGTTGAATTGTATACGTGTGTATTGTTGATTAATCGTATAGTGTATTTAATGGATGTAAGGTAAAGACGCATTTCCTATTGATTGACACAAAAAAAAATGTTAAAAATCGTTAGGCAATTTAATAATACTTAAGAAAAAATTTAAGACAAATTTTTAATATATTTAATTTTTCAACTTATTCACTTTATTATAAACATTATAATTTTATAAGCGACATAATTAAAGGGTTTTAAATTAAAACTTTTAATTATAAATGAAATAACCGACCATGGAAACAAAGCAAAGAATAAGAAAAAAAAATATCCATTAAAATACAAACTAAAATCAACACAAGATAATATATCCAACGTTACACACATTAAACAAACTTTTTCCCGCCGAAAAGCATATAACGTTAATATAGTTACATAAATGTCCTACCTATAGCTTATTACTCACAAAAAAGAAAAATCTAGCTCAAAACGGTGCGGGCGTTAAAATATATCCATGTATAACCCAATTTTACCCATCTCATCGCTCATCTCAATCGCCTACTATAATATATATAAAATCGGGACTTATACTCATCGAAAGAAATCACCAATAGAGACTACCCACGACTGTATATAGAGGTAATACACATTATCGCTACCGATCTTGCTTGCCTATAATATATCCCGCATCAAGCCCTGATTCACACCATGTGTGTGTGTGTGTGTGTGTGCTGCTACTCGGCTTTGCGGGTATTATACACTTTTCAAACGTGGAAATACATGTGTGGGCGTGGCGCAAACCCTTTTGTTGATATTATATGTATGTATGTATGTCACTGGTAACCAAGGAGTATCTTTTTTAGTTTGTGTGTAGGATACCAGTTGCTCGTCTTATCTAACTCATTTTCTTTTTTAAATAAAGCTTATACTATTTTTTTTTTTACTTTTTTCTGTACTTGATTGTAGACCTTGCATGTGTATAAGTATTTTTTCGAAGCTATGCATCAAATTTTCATAGCGTATTTGGGTACATTGAAATTTTAGTCTATACAGAGGTAGATTAGCTATCGTTTTTATTGTACCGCGTATTTGGGGCGTTAATAATTAAAAAGACAAACAAATTGTTTAACTTTATCTTCCTGCCATTTGAAAAACCACTTATTTTTTTTTCTTCTTATTTTAATAATCATCGAATTTCCCATTAACTATATTTACAATAATATTATACTGTCTACACACACTCTTTGTACTATATTCAGTCTCTCTCAAACTTGACTTCCCCCTTTTTCATACTTACTGTAATGGTAAAAAAAAAGAAATGATTATTTGTCCCTACGGAGCAGGAAAAACTTAACTCTATGACTAAGCACTATATATACAACTACTACTATTATTATTTTTGTCTGTGTGCGTGTACTACAATAATTAGGTCAGTTTTCTGAAAACACATAACACAAACACACAAAAATACACGACTTTCTTTTCCGGTACTTTAGAATCAAAATACGCTATTTATTTTTTTTTTTTTTTCTTCTTTGTTTTTCTGTACATTTGTGTATTGTCGTTTGGCGTTACAATAATTTATAAACATTGTATGAAACGTTGTTGATGTCGAAAATTTAGTGCATTTGTTAATTACAAATAATCAAAATTGAAATGTTAATTTTAATTATAAATATATTATTATGTTGCTGTAGATAAAATTTATTATTTTTCTTTTGTAACGACTTTCAATAACAGATTGATTCAGATCAGATTATAAATGATTTATTAAAAAAATTTTACCTATAATTAAATTTGTCTATTATTGATGGCGATTAGAATTAATATATCTTTACTCTTGCTTCTAACGCAGTTTGATTTTACCTATACAGATTAATGTTAAAAATATTGAGCAATTCAAATACTTAAACATTTAAATTTATTGCTTTGAATTAAACGAAAATTGCAAAATCAAAAATATGGCTTCTCGTGTTCATATGATATATAGCGATTAAAATTTTAATTAAACTAGCAGCATCAAAATATTGTTGAATACATGTAAAAATTTTACCACTCAAAATTTCGTATTTTATTAATTCTCAAAACATTTAATGTGCAAAATTGTCAAAAATTCATATTGAATATTCCATCACCGATTTCTAAAATATCTTGAGAGAATACACAATCTACAGATCTAAGCTCTCGCACGCAACCGTATAAGTCTATGGTAACACAAGTACCGTCAAAGGGTTGATCAAAATCTGAACGGAAGTAGCCACTTTACCACAAGGGTAGAGATACAACATTTTTTCTCTTTATCTCTCTCTCTTATTCTATATACTAACACTCGTCTTTCAACATACCCTACGTCTACAATTTCTCCTCCAACTCATAATATATTTTTAGAGCTCCCATCTCTCTTTCTCTTTTTCTCTTGCCGAAATCGGGTGCGGTCTACAAATCTAATTTCATCTTCGCGGTCCAAGCAGTACACATACATATCACATATACACATACTGTAGTAGACTTGACTCCTCGGAATTATAGGAGATAGAGAAAGAGCTTTGCGCCAGCCTTTTACAAGCTTCAGAGTTCAGGGACCTTTCCGAATTTACGTGTATATAGTCTTCAGTAGAGGATGAGAATAATAAATTGCACAAAGGGAATGTTGAAAATTATTTCAGAGAAGTAAATGCAGTGGGTTCAAAGATTTTATTTAAATCCACTTTTTTTTTTAATTAAAAAAAATGAAGAATTAGCTATGATTGAAATTTTATAAATAAATTTAACAAACATGAATCTTATGAAATAAATTAAAAAAAACCGCTGCTAACTACATTAGCAGAATGCTTTCTCAAAAAATTTCGAAAAACAAAATTAATTATATTTAAAATTTAAATATTTTACCTCTTTG
>JAPYZE010005082.1:0-12152 GCA_030522805.1 Leptomastidea abnormis | reverse complement strand
AGTGCATAAACCGGCTAAAAATTTCTCAAATTACCCAAAAATGATGATAAAATATTAATATAAGCAAATCCCGAACAGTGGCATTTCACCATTCTTAATTGGGAGGACCCTTTATTTGTTTATTTTAATGGCACGAATACCCTTTTACAAATTCTTAACCAAAATTGATGGTTTTACCCCATTTTTTCTTATATTCCAGTTAACAAATTATTATGAACAAATTGAATTAATTATCATTTATCGGCTTAAAAAAATATTATTTCTTTTGGATAGTTTTAAGCAAAATATTAAAATAGTAGTTGTAGTAGTTCTACGTTAGTAAAATAACTTTAGGCCAAGTTATTCAATATTATAAGCAATTATACACAAAAACTTTAATTAGATATTACATTTTACACATTAAATTGCTTTAAAAAGTTGAGTTAAAATCTTAAGCCTTCAAACACAAAAATCAATTAGAGTGTAGCCATTATTTAAGTGTGGTTATATTTGATAAACTGATAAAATATATGTAATTTACATCCAATTTACAAATATTACATGTTGAAAATTATTTATTTGATTTTTATTAATAAAAATGTTAAGATGAAAATAAAAAAAAAACAAAAATTTGATTGTTTATAAGGAAAAACAAATTTTATTTTTTTTGCTTTGAAGGTCATGCCAATAGACGTACATTTTTACTTTATAATCTATTTACATTTTTTAAAAGACTTCACATTTTATAACCTTATTCATTTTTGAGCCAGGCCTACAATTGAAAACTTTGGCAAATTCTGGCAAAATGGAAAAAATTTCATTGACTAAATATTTATTTGGAATAGTATGTTGTTCAATCTCTTTCTTCAAAGATTCAACAGTCCATTTTTTGCAGAACTTTTGAGAGATGTATGCGATGTAATAAAATTGTTTATTATTCCAAAGTCCTTCAAATAATGGTAGTCCTGATACTGAATTATTTGAAGCCCATTTTGTAAGGCTTTTGTAACCATACTTATATGCAGTCATAAAACCAATTATACTATTCAGCTGAGTTTTACCATCCAACTATGAATAAAAATAATTAGAAAATTATTAAATGATTTTCTTCTCGATAATAAACGTAAATTATTTTTAAAATCTTTCATTAAACTTCCTTATTTCAAATGTTATCAAAACAAAGTTTTATTGATTATAATGAGACAGACTTTATTGTATATTAAAGTATATTTATCGATACTAAGGTCACTTACTTTAAGTCCAGTCTCCTCATCTTTAACTGCAGAAAATAGATTTTCAAGACATTTAGATTCTTCAAAGAATTTAGTGTTGGTATCGTTCGTCCACCATGTGCCATTGTCGCTAAGCACTGTATCAGCTTCGTCAAAAATATACGAAAAGATATTTCCGACGAACAAGCTCATTTGCGAAAAAATATATACATTTGGATACTTATAATAAGTGTATGATGATATTGTACTCATTCTGAAATCTAAAAATATATGAATAAGTATTAAAAAATATTTTTATTCAACATTTTTTTTAACAAATTATATTTATACACATTCTTTAATAATTATTTTTTGTTATGAACAATTTTAAATAAATGATATTAATAGAAAACAATATATAAAAAATGTGGATCTTGGAGACACCCGATAGAAGTGAAACTTGATAATAGTGTGCATAGACAGTATTTTACAAAATTTTTTATTGAAATAAGAATTTGTAGATACTTTATTTTTCCACCTTAGCAGACAGGAAAAATCTATTGCAAGTACGCATAAGCGTTCCATTATTTAAAAAATAGATTCAAAGATTATCTCAAAGAAGCCTAAGACTATACTTACAAAAAATATTTTCTTTGTATAAGAATCCACTTCCTGATGAGTCAAACGTTTGGCTATGTTGTAATAGGTCAAATTTCTCAACAGTTTGATTCAGTTTTTTAATTTTATGTACATTTTTTAATGCCGACAATTTCATGAAGTTTTGGAAGTAATTTGTAGGTGATAAGTCTAAGCTTTCATAATAACCATTTATAATAGTTTCATTAGCTAATTCTTTTGGATAACCTACATAAAGTTCCATAGTCTCCAATGTCTTAAGAATCCAATTTCGTGTCGTATTACTTGGCCACTTCAACTGTATAATATATAAGTTACGTTTGTATTAGACCGAAAGTAGTAGTTTTCGGTACAAGTGCGAGAAAATAGATTGTTGTCCCGTGTGACGTTTTCGCCCGAGCAAAGCGAGGGTGAAATGTTTACAAGAGTCAGGAATCTGTTTCTCGTGCGAGTATCGAACAATAATTTTTGATATTCCTTGCGTAAAAATCGATTTTACGTTTTTTTTTAGCAAAATATGTTAATGTAAAATCGAGCTTTATGTGCACCGTATCAAAAAATATTGTTCGATACTCGCACGAGAAACAGATTCCTGACTCGTGTGAACATTTCACCCTCGCTTCGCTCGGGATAAAGCGTCACACGAGTCAACAATTTGTTTTCTTGCACTTGTATTAAAAACTATTGTTTTGATCAGACGCACGTAAATTTCGATTTTACATAAATATATTTTGCTGTTAAGAAAATTGATCATTACGCACGGAGTATCAAAAAATTGTTTTTCATTCCATTTTTTTATATCTTACTATGATCGTACAACAGCTGGTTACCTTTCCGTTTGCTATGCATTATAAATAGCTTAGATCTAAAGATATTTTAAATAGCTTACAATTATGCAGTTCTACATATTTTGACCTGGTTGCCACATTTGCGAAAAATGTCTACATTTAGAATAAAAAAATATTTACAAGCGAAACCTTGAATTTAGATTTAGAATATTTTTATAAATTTTTGTCAATCAATAGGCTTTTAAAAATGGACTAAAATGATCAAAGTGGCACTTTTATTTTTTAGTAACTTCTAGAGCATTCAATTTAAAAATAGTGGCAGGTAAGAATTGTCTCGAACTTAAACAAGAACCCATAAAAAAAATTTTCCAGAGTAAAATAATAAATTTTGATAATTTGTTTGAACAATGATTTTTTAAACAAAAAATAAGCATTTTTTCGCCAAAACAATAACAATTTTTGCGTTCAACAGGCTATAATACGTAGGATTACATAGTTTTTAGATATTGCGCATTGCAAACAAAAAGGTAACCAGCTCCTGTATAAATTATTAAAATAGTTACAATATTACTTGTAAAAAAATTTCAAAAAAAATTTTATAATAACCTCGCTAACTCCTTCACGAAATTGGTTGTAAGTGTATTCAAATGCCGCAATCATTAAATTTCGAACATTTTCGTCATTATAATTTTGTATATAAGTTGCAGCGAGTGCTATTGACATGTAATTTTTCGTATAATACATACATGTTTTTGACCTAGATAAATTATGTCAATAATAATAATAATAATGATATTTTAATTAAATTAATCTACTTAAATGTCCAACTTTTTACCTTGAGTTGTCACTATTAATTTCGTTGATTTCTTTAATAAGACCTCTCAGATAATAAACTAATCTCATTACGAAGTAATTAGCTAAAACTCGTTTTGATGTAGAATTTAATGTACTCTCCAATTTTGAGAAATAAACAGGACTTTTTAAGTTGATGATTGTATCATTTTTAACTTCTTGATGCCCATTAAATAAATCATTTAAGTATTTGAGCCACGGTAAATATGGGTAGCGATTGGTCAATTCCGAAATTGTCATTCGATTTGTTGTTATGGTTTTATTTTTATAATCTTCAAGAGATAAGCTGTTCTGTTCAACAATTATCAATTGACTCATATTGCAATAACATTTGTAAAATTTACATTACACACTTATTAATACATTTTTACTATTTATTTCATCAAAAAAATAAAATTAAACTTTACTTACATTAACCAATTTTCTATACAAAATTAGCGCATCTTTTAATTCACTATTGATTTGTGTCTCATTTATATCTTCATTTTTATTTAAAAGTTTAGCAGCTTCTAGCACAAATTTATAATAATCAGTATTAAGATGTTCTTCTAATGTAAGATTAAAATTTTTCGATTCCTCCCAAGCTATTTCATCAATCTAAAAAAAATATTTATACAGAAAAAATTATTAAAAAAATTTTTTAAAAATTGAGATATTATTTTATGGAACATAATTAAAAATATTACATTAAGTATATGCTTGGAAGTTTCCTCATCAACTTTAACATAAATTTGTACAATATAATTTAATGGCCAGCCTTGATCAAAAGATACTTTTGTAATATTCATCCAATCAAATTCTTTTTCATTCCAATCTTTAGTAATAAGCGGCCATCCACCAAAATTAGCCAACAGTTCATACAAAGGCTCTATACCTTTTTCTTCAATTTCATCTAAAAATTGTAATTTCAATATTGAAAACTTATATATTAATTGGCAAAGTGACAAATCTAATCTTTATTAAATAATTATTATTCCAAAATAGTTAAAATCAGAAAAATATAAATTAAATTCATGGAATATTATATAAAATTGTACTACTGAAAATTTTTAATAATATGTACTTACCAGTATTCATACAACTTTGATAAAAAATCAGCAGTTGTTTATAAATTCTAGAATTACATGATGATATTTCTGCTTTCAACATGGACTCCATGTTTATGTCAATTGGAGCTTTACTACTACTTGCCTCTTCATAATTTCCACAAACATATTGATAAAAGTCATTACATGGTTTAGTTTTAAAATCAGCTCGTTTCAAGATCTTTACCGCTAAATTTTTTACATATTATTAAAAATAAAAATGTGTATATTATTATAAAAATTTAATTTGATATGGTGTACGTTCTCAAAACATAAACCCATTAACGACCAATACGATCGATTTTAGATTATATTTTTGTAAATGAATCGTAAGTATATAATGAAATAGAAACTGGGTGTAAATTGTCATTTTGGAAATTCTCGAACTAATGGCTCATTAAAACACCATATATCTATGCAATTTTTAGATTTTTTGTAAAAAAATCGACATGTTTAATTTTATGATTAAAATTTTGGATTCAGCACGTTCAAAAGCATACAGATTCGTATTTTACATCTAATCATTACTTTGTTAACGTAGTATGGTCACGAAATGAATTTCTTACAATTTCGCTGAAACTTTGCAAATAAGTTTCTTTGAATACACTTTATATGTGGTTAAATTTTCAGTATCGATTTTGTACCAAAATACGGAGATATTTCATTGTAAAAAATCAACTTTTAACACGTAACCCCTACCTCGTCTGTCTCCAAATAACACATTTTCGTGAATTAGAAAAAAAGTGTTCTTAGAATATATTCAAAAAACTAGTATTTAAGGTAAAATAGTACTACGAATATTACCTATATTCCTGACTCATCGTAGATTAGACAAAGAAAAAGTATTATTTTAGAAAAAAAACTTATATACATGGTGGGGCAAGGTCACACAGTTTTGTTTACCCTTAAAAGACCGTGTAGCAAATAAAAATGTATAAAGCTTAGCGCAAAAGGGCCGTAGTAATAAGGACATTGATATAATGAGAGACAATGAAAGGCCATGCAATAAGTAAAAAGATTATAAGTTCTAATGTTAAAGGGCCACAGAAATAAAGACGAAGGTTTAATAGAAGAAAATTGATTTTTTTTTTAAGAAATTTTTGTGAAATGTATGCGAACGATTTAATTGCCGCTGCCCATGTGTACATGACTACACATAGGGTAGTCGTAACCTCGTGGCTATAGTTTGTGCGGATGGGCTTGTCCCTAGCTTGACCTCGTGCCGAAGGTCACCGGACAACGAGAATCAAACCAGAGATGCGTAGAAATTCTCAACAGAGTAGGTAGGGAGAAAACTCTCAGAGGGAGGAGGAAAGTGCTCGGCAAAGCAAGATGCGCGACTCGGTGCTCACTTCAGTCATTGCTCGGACACCCTACTTAACTGTGCATGTCTCCTGCTATATATGTATATTTTTTCTGAATAAAAGGAGTATGTTCATATGAAAATGTCTATGGTATATATTTAATTTCATGCTCCGATTAATTAGATGCGAAACAACAAATAAAACCGTTTATAAGTTATTTTCCCATATAATTAGTATATCTATATATGTCACCCGGTATAACTGTGATTTCTATAACATCTCAATTTTTGCCTTATATTATTATCATATGGGTTTTAAATTAATTATTATTGAATATTATTATGATTTGAAACGTTTTTAATAATTTTATTGCAAATTATGCTTATTATTAATGTTATTACGTTTTGAGGTTAAGTTTTGACGCCCATGCTACTTTTAACACCTGAGTTTCAAGCTACAAAAGCGTAGTCTAAAATCGACCGTTAAGGTCGTAAATGGTTAAAAAAATTATAAATTTTTTAATCGTATAAAATGCACAATTTCAATTTGAATTTTTTAATTTCAATAAAAAATGTACATAATGTAAAAAACTGTTTAAAAAACTCCAGTGATACTAACCTGTTTCATAGCATTCAGGTTTTTTGCAAGTATCATCTTTTGATGGAATAGGTGCTTTTGCTAATGTATGTGAAATTGTTAAAATATAAGATTTAAGATTTATTTTAGTTTTAAATTAAAAATTAACTAAAATTTTATAAATTCAAGTACAGTAAAATAAAATGTTGACTTACTAGAGTTTTCCAGTGCAGTTACGAAAGCAATATTGAAAAGCATTAAATGTATGCCAAGTGGTATCATGACAATGTTGAAACTCATGGTTTTAGATATCTTTTTGTGTTTTTTTTCAAATTCTTAATTTTAATCTAATATAAAAACTATTAAAATTGTAAATAAAATTACTTTTTTATTTAAAAAATTTTTTAATTAGAATTATATGTCTTGGAATTCAAATATTTTAAAAATAAATCCTTTAATTCTAAAATATAGTATATAAAAGTCAAATAGATATTACTCTTATTATTTACCTGTAAAAATTTTTATTGTACTTTTTGTTTTTGCGTCTTTCTATCCTCCTATATGCGAATAATTCGGTAACAACTGTTAGTGATCAGGATAGAAGAAGAGATGACTAATGTTGAAGTGACGAGTCAAGTCGATAAAATAAGTATAGTCAATGTTATTAATATATAATTGTTTAATTAAGCAAAAATATTTACCAGTACTGGTGGAGTGAGTGCCACGTCTTCTTTTTCTTTATCAAGCATGCACTTTTCGCTATTTGTAAAATTGTTTTTTTTTCTAAGACTAAAAATTACATGTATTTACATAAATATTATTTTATAATAATTGAAGTCAAGACTTGTATGTATTGATTGATTATATTGATTAAATCATCAACTTTTTTCGATTAAGAAATTTTTTTTTAATTAATTTTAGAAGTATAAAATTTTTATCTTACTGACTTTATTCAAATCATTAAATATATGTCGATAAATAAATTGTTATGAACAAATTAACAAAATTAACTAAATTATCATTTATTGGCATGAACAATAATTTCATATATTTTGGCTAATTTTAAGAAAAAAAAATATCTGTATTTATTTTATTTTGCTTCCTCATAGAAGAAGCTTTGCGATAAGAAAAAAAAAATTTTTACAAGTATTATTAAAAATACGTTTTACAATGTAAGGAATCAAAATATACTATTATCTTAAAAATTTTTTTTCGTGTTAGAATCTTTTTTAGTGCGTGGGTGTATTTTTGAATCAACAAAATTATTAATAAAATATGTTCTTATTATTCGATTTTGATAGACAAAGTGGATTAAATTCGTTTTCAAATTTAGATTTTAAAAAAATAATTATTTATTTTTTTGTGATTTTTTATTATTTTTTTTCGTTATAATTTTTTGTCAAATTGATTTTTTGTAATTTTAACGTAGTAAAAATTAATATTGTTTACCCAAAAAAATTAAATCTTGTAGGAAAAAAAAGAGCTTTATTTTCTTTTTTTTTACTGTTTTTGAGATTATGTACACAATTTTCAAAAAAATCTGAAAAAAATTGATATAAAAGTATTTTATTTTAAAGAACAATAGTATTTTTGAATTGAAAAACAAAGTTTAATTTTATTTATTCTGTTAAATAAACTAGCATAGGTAAAAATTATTGAAAAATAACTTTTAAGTTTCTTAGTTTTTAAAGGAAAAAAGTTAAATCTTAAAAAAAATACTGCGTCAATGTAGGATTCAAATTAGATATCCTATTTGTTACTTGAAAACAAGGAACTTTTTATAATGTTAACTAATGGAAGAGAAAAATTAGGGAAAAATCTTTAAGGACATGAGTAAGTCAACAACCCTATACTTTACCGGTATAATCGTATTCAAAAATTATTTTAATAAAATCATTATCTATCATATTAAAAAATTTCAAGTTAACATATAATCGGCATTCTCAAAAATTTTTGCTTCAAAGCATTTTAAATTATAAAAAATATGGAAGTAGATTTACCCAAAATATCCTATTATATTGAAAAATCAAATAAGAGGGTGTTAGAATAGATGAGCAGAAACTAAAAGAGGGTAAGAAATGAGACTAAATCGAGTCCTTAACGAAAACGCGCAATGAAAAAAATTTGACTCGTCACTCAAGGCCCGTATAACGTATAGATCTTTCGCATGTAACCCTTTTGTGCTAGCAAATTTTTGCATTTATCTTTAGAGCACACGCTCTTTGGGGCTTCTTTTATAATTCCAGGCTCACGAGAAAATACAGAGATGAGACAAGTTTTGATGTCTTTTGTATGGCTATATAAAGCGTATAAATAAATGTGGTTAATTGCATATAAATTTTCCTCGTCTTTTTTAATTTGTTGTAAGAATTATTCTTCTTTTTTGCAAGATAATTTTTCGTCTTTTATATGTTTATTTGAGCTTACGCTAGCTTGTAATCCTCTATCTATTAAGTTGGGTCGTTTTCGTTCTGGCTAAAACAATTTTATATAATATGACCGCTATGTGTCACTGTAACACAATCTAGCTCCGGAGGGGCTAGCCAACGCCTCTGGCGTTGAGCTCCGAACGCAAGCACGATACTTCGAGAACAGACACTTGCTTGTTCGCCATGGCCAAATACGGTTGACTTTAGAACCTCAGGTCGAGAGCGACCCTATCTAGTTTTAAGGTAGTTAATCTAAGCTAATTAGGGTTATAACGTTAATTTCAACTTAGTTAGAAAGTAAATATTAAGTTAGCATTAAAATTATTATAAACTAAGTGCAGACCTAAAGAGGGCAAAAAATAAAAGCCCTGTAACACATATAAGAATAAAATGTCGGGAAGCTTCGAGGACGCTCGAAGCCATCACCATAGCTATCTAGTCGCAAATCCATCATCAGTGCAAGCCACCATGCAAACCAACTGGCTGCCATATAAATCCACCGTTGGAGTAATAAAGGCTGTGCCATTCCATCATCACGAGCCTTCTCTGAATATTAAGCTGATTAAAGTAAAGCTGATAAAACTGGAACTCCAATTGAGATATCAACATCATCATCGAGATTTGGCATCAATGTGTGTGTGTGTGTGTGTGTGTGTGTGTGTGTGTGTGTGTGTGTGTGTGTGTGTGTGTGTGTGTGTGTGTGTGTGTGTGTGTGTGTGTGTGTGTGCGTTAATTATAAGTTTCAAGTTCTGAACGTAAGTTGCGTTACTTTCAATATATATCTTATATGTGCGTAAATACATGAAGCGAATAGACAATCTTACTTTTATAAATATGGATGTGACATAAAATATCAATCTCGTTGGTTTAAAATAAAGATCTTTTAATAGTTTTCTATTCTTCAAATTTAAATATTTTGTTTTATTTAATTTAATGCAATATAATATATTTAAACCCAACCCACAAACACAATAGTACCCCACTTTAATATATACGGTGTAGAAGAGTGTAAAAAAAAATAATAAAAACATAATGAGCAGACCTAACTAAAAAGATTTATATTTTAATCATTAATCATAATATTACTATATTTAAAGATTTCTTCTTATTTTGTCATTAGTTAATTTTACAAAAGGTATCTTCATTTCAAGTAACAAAAGTTATGCAAAAAAAGTTGTCTCTTAAAATAGGATACCTACAGATGATCTATGAATTTTTTTAGATTTTCTTATAAAGTATAGCTAATCTTATACATAATCAAAAAACAAAAACGACCCCTCTTCTTAGAAAAAAGGTGCAAAAGAATATTCCATTTGCCAAAAATTTTGTTTGCTTCTTTCCTATTTATTTCCTTTACCTTATTGGGGTAAACAAAATATTACATACATAAATACATAAAGTACAAACTAGTTTTAGTCAAATTCAAATATTTATTAAGTATATTACCTACTTCCGTGACGAGTCTGTACACGTACTCATAAGTTCAACTCAATTTACTGATAAAGCAAACATATATCCACAGCAGTTTTAAGAGCCTAAATTTACATCTTACATACGTAAATTATACATAAATTTCTGAATAAATTTTTCTAATCATTTATAGATATGTAAAAGACTTGTGTCTGGTACGGATCTTCACGGCTATTTTGCTAATAATTTTTTTTAATTGTAAAAAACGATTTTATGCCTTGGGCACTTTTCTAATCGCAGAAAAAAATTTCATGACCTTAACTGCACAAAAAAACGGATTATTGGGTTTTTTTTAAAAAGTAATGTTCAGCATGGACCGTCTAGAATTTTAATGAATATAATAAGCTTGTAACAATTTTAACTATTATAACAATCATAACAATTGTAAATCATCTCTAAGTTCAAATATAATGTATTGATCAAAATATTAGGTTTCTAAATATTTGCGTAAGTTACATTATCTAATAACTATTTTAATTTATTCACATTTTAGCACAAAATATTGACGCCTGCCAGCCTGCCAAACGTTTTTTGTCGTTAAATTGATCATTTTTAATAATTCTAAGATCTTATAAATGATTTGAAGTCGTTACAAACAAAGTTAAATTTTACTCATTGAAAAAATAGGGTCATACTAGACGTCATTAAGGTGGTCCATACTGAACGCCGCTGTCTTGTTAACACTTTAAATCTAGAACCGCGTGGAAAGCAAATAAAAAAATTAACGAGGCGGGGATTTATTTTTAAAGAGTTGTACTTTAAAAAAAAAAAAAAATTGTTCAGAAAATAAAATTGCTTGAGGTTTATAGGGCAAGGAGTCGAAATTAATTTTTGATGCACAAAATAAATAGCATAACATTTTCGATTAATATTTTTGAGCGTAACTTTTGAATCATTAAACGGCAATTATTTGTTTCTGGATTATTTTAACTAAACTCACTAAAATGCAACTAATCCATCTGGTCCAGTAGCTCCTTGTCACTTGGAAAGTAAAAAATACTTGGTCGTCCATACTAGAGGATGGGCCATACTGGATGACTCTCCCTTATGTCAATAATCGTGATAAAATCCGATACTAATACTCATCTATGAATATTTAAATATCTTTCCTGCGCTATATCGTTGGAATTTATAAGAAAGCGAACCTATATAAACAATCGCGATTAGCATATACCCTATACTTAATCAAATGCAATACTCGACACATACAAGAGCATGTACACAAAGTATACGTACAGATATTTTAGCAATAGACCGTAATTTAAGATTTTGTCTATAAGTTATACAGGTATAGTATATATTATGAGTACCTCGCGTGCACTGAGATATTGTTATAATACCCTGATGCTTCGATTGCGTGCATTCAGCCATTTGCGAACGCCACTTTATTTGGCGAGAATCATTATCCTACATATAGAAGGGGAAGGGGGGGGGGTATACAGAATATGATGTGTTTGTGTGGTTTTGATTTTCTGATTTAAATATTTAGGAGCTAGACTCCTACGATTAATTTTGTGAGACATGTTAGATTGTGGTGAAGTGCGTGTGTGTGTGTGTTGAGAAAACACATGGTGTATGGCTATTAATCATATTTAAATTGAAGGGGATAGGAAAAATGTGTGTTAGTAGTCCTGGAGCTGGGTACCTTTCCGTTTGATATGCGAGGTAAATGGATGAAAACTATGCAGTCTTATGTATTTTGGGCTGCTGAATACGAATATGAGATTGTCCCCTTTGCGAAAAATGCCTACGTTTTGTTTAAACAACGATTGTTTAAACAAATAAAGTAAAATTCAACAAATGCAAAAACAAATTATGCCAA